>PJEM01008707.1:8532-70469 GCA_004023845.1 Helogale parvula | reverse complement strand
GGGAAGGGGAGGGGGAGCTGGCGCTACAGCGGCCATGTGACTACCCACCGCCAGCACGAATGCCGAACCTCCCGCATGGCTGCTAAATGAGTGCCAGCAATCGACCCCATCCTGACGTGTTATGTAGAGAACAGCAATCTACAGACAGATGTAACTCCTAATGGATGGTCCAGTCCCTTATTTCTTAGACACACTGTTTTGTTTTTAACAAGAAGGAACACTTTATTAAATGGTCTCTATTTTTTTAAGTTTTGGGATGCCTGGGTGGTTCAGTCGGTTGCGTGTCTGACTCTTGATTTTGGCTCATGATCTCACGATTTGTGAGTTTGAGCCCCGTGTCTGGCTCCGTGTTGACACTGCAAAGCCTGCTGGGGATTCTCTGCCCACTTGCATTAGCGCGCTCTCTCTCCCTCTCTCAAAAAAAAATGAACAAACTTTAAAAAAAAATAATAAAGCAATCTCTATACCCAACATGGGGCTCAAACTCATGACCCCGAGATCAAGAGTTGCATGCTCTTCTGACTGAGCCAGCCGGGCGCCCTTATGAACTGGTCTTTAAAAGGCAGGTCACACAGGACACTAACAGGTGTTCTTTTAAAGTCTTCCGATTTGACAGCGCACCTAACCCCATGTGAGTGCCACCCACTGTGCAACGCAGGCCGCCAGCGCGCCAGAGGCACTGGGTCCCCTCTGCTGGCCCGGACGGACGCTTCTCTGACCTTCCACCAGAACCGGGAAAAAAGGCCGTACTTTCTGTGCCGTGAAGGCGGTACCATGGGTGGTTTCTCCGCTCGGGAGATAAAGTGTCACAGACATGCCAAACGTATGTATGTAGAGAACCCCGAGGGTCACGAGCCGAAAGCACTCTCTTTCAAGTGCTCCACTTTTAGTTTCATGCTATGTGAGACACGGCGCTGCAGCACGCTGGTAACAGAAGAAATCCCAGCCCTGTATCGGCTGTGACACCACCGAGATTGATAACAGCCTATTTGGCAGAAACATCATACCGTTATTTAGCCTGAGAAGCTATGTGCTCAGAGTTTCAAGCAGACGACTACCACTAACAAAACAGGCCTAATGGATGTTACTCTCAAGTGCTACCAGCTGCTGGGCGGGGAGCCTGCTCCACTACAGTCAGCACACGGCTGTCCCCGGCTCTGGCTCACACTCACACACGAGCCAGGGCTGTACTGGGGGGAAGGGGTGTTACACCGTGTGTCAGAACGACACTCACACACGAGCCAGGGCTGTGCTGGGGGGAAGGGGTGTTACACCGTGTGTCAGAACGACACTCACACACGAGCCAGGGCTGTGCTGGGGGGAAGGGGTGTTACACCGTGTGTCAGAACGACACTCACACACGAGCCAGGGCTGTACTGGGAGGGGGGTGTGTTACACCGTGTGTCAGAACAGCTGTGTTCAGAACAGTCTCCCCGGATTCCCGGAGTTCACGCACCGAGGGCCCGCACACGGGGGCCGCGGCGGCTGGGCTCCGCGCCGCCCCGCCTACCTGCTTCACTTCGGCCTGGAGGTGGCGAAGCTGCACGCACTGCTCCAGGTGCTTCCGGTGCTGCTCGGCGGCGCCGTCCAGCTCCTGCTGCTTCTCGTGCAGGAACTCCAGCAAGTCCTGGACCCGCGTGGCCATGTCCACGTCTCTGTCGCAGAGCAGCTCCACGCCTGTGGACGTGAAGGGAGAGCCCAGAGTTCGACAGGCACACGGGCCCATTCTCCGGCCTCGCGTGGCAGACACCATGCTTTTGTGAACCATCTGCCCGGCCGGGCTGTGCCGTTACCTTGAAGGCCAAGGTTAAGCAAGGCGTGACCAGCACAGGAGTGTTGCTGTGTGCCCCCAGGCACTCGAGGGGGTCTCAAACAAAGCGTCTGCCATGTTGCAAAGCAAAACACAACGCGCGGCTAATCAAAGCAAACCCACTTGGGGTCACTCTAGTCCCACGGTGGTACATGGTGACATGGGCCTGGCTTTTGTCAGCCAACAAACTGGCTTTTGTTGTGTATCACTGTACACCTAGTTTTCTCTTCTGGAAGCGTTGGATGTGTGTAAGATGAGTGATGTAGTATGCAGGTTGTCGCTAAGTTTCAAACACTACACACTTCTGTCTACATTTTTGAGCCTATAGTGACATCTGCTGGTAAAATATAAACTAAGATACAAATAAAGGATGCGGAAAAGGTTCTGGGGCCTTATATTTCATTCAGGGACAACTAGCGTTCATGAAATGACACGCAAGAGTATGAAGGTAAGTACACTAATCACGTTACAGGTGATCACATGTGAAAGCAAACAGCAAAACGCTCCTTCTGAGGGACAGGTACCTGGAACACGTACGTCACAGGGGCTGACCATGCTTTGCAGCCACCGCGCGCATGAAGGCCCCACAGGGACGTGGCCCGAAACACACTCCTTACCAGAGGCCTGCACTTCGTTGACATACTGCAGAAGGTCCTGCCCTTGGTGGATGACATCGAAGGTCAAGTTATTCATGGTCAAAGCTTTGTCCGCGTGGTGCTGCAGGCGCTGCTCCGCGATGGTGAGATCTTCCGTGTCAAAGTCGTTCATTTGCTGTGAAAGCTCGTCATTCCAAGACTCAAGGTCTGAGATGATCTGAGGGAAGAGCATCTTCTTAGGACCAAGACTCACAAGATAATGAGCACCTGCTGCGACCCCTCACTGCGCTAAGGAAGAAACGAACATGACCGGCTCCCAGGGACATGAAGCCAGACGTCGGGGCTCTGCGTGCCACAGAGGGGACAGCTGGACACAAAGACTCTACCATAACTGAACAAAGTTTATCCAACATACAAAAACACATTAATCCCTAATGGTACTTTTTAGAACAAGAAGAGTTAAAAAGCCTGAAATTAAATGAAAACAATTTCTTTCTTAATGTTTATTTACTGAGAGACAGAGAGAGGGATCGTGAGTGGGGGAGGGGCAGAGAGAATCCCAAGCAGGCTCTGTGGTCAGTGCAGACCCTGACACAGGGCTCGAACTCACAAACCGTGAGATCATGACCTGAGCTGAAACCAAGAATCGGACACTTAACCAACTGAGCCACCCAGGAGCCCCAAAATAAAAACTCTTCTGATTAGAGGTTGACAGGAAACCCTAAAATTGGTAGTCAAAAAATCATATAAGCCTATAACAACCCTCTATAGATAAATCTACTTAACGTATAGATAGTAAAATTAGGATGTTTTTTCAGATTTTTTAAAAATTCTCTTGAAGTGTTCAGACAACGATCATCGTGCAGTCAGCTGTAATGGCAAGGAAGACAGGACCTAGAGGGAGGGTTAGGCTGCCCCTCCTCATCTTGCTCCCACCCAAGTGGGGCCGGACAGGACCAGCCTCTGACAGGGAGAAGCTGCGGGTCCTGTGGAGCATCTAGCACAGAAATGGACCCAGAATCTCAACAGGTCTTTACATCTAAACTCCAAGTGTATATATAGGGAACACCAGGGAAAGAAAGATAGAAGAAAATCACGAAGCGAATGCAGGACGTGGGACCTGGTTTCTTCAGCTGACACCGTTATTTCCACAAGGCACGGCAGGAAGAGAAGCAGGCTGGGTGAAGAGACGATTCTAGATGGAAAGGCTAAGTATCACACTGGGCGCAGTGCCCACGTGCCCCCCAGTAGGGGCCACCTGCAAAGGGTCTGAGTGAGGCAGGGTCCTAGAGGGCAGGGACTCTGGCGGGGGTGGGGGTGGGGGTTAGGGAAGAAAGGTCTTGCTGTAGAGAGACACTTAGGAGTCTCTGGGAGTGAGCCGCTAAGGGGCGGAGCTTTTCTCCCAACTACTGCAGCACGACCGCAGCACGAGGGCAGGGCGCAATCCTGCTCGCTGTCCGAGCCTTGCCACTTTGGAGCAGGTTTGAAAACCCTGGTACCACACTTTTTTAAAAATTACAAAGGAAGAAAAACCTTCTCGATTAAGAATACTGTATTATCCACTTCAGTGGAGTAACATTCCCCACGGGTCCCGGTTTACTTTATCCAGAAGAGCAGTAACCACACGAGCTTGAAAATCTGAGAATGTGAGAGAGTTCACACGGAATCCAGCGAGGAGATGAAAAGGAGTAAAAACGGAAGCCTTCCCCAAATGCCTATGGCACAGATCTGCGGGGTTTATTCTTCTATCAGTGGGGTCTGCATACAGTACGCGTACTTACATTAACTTATTAAAATTGGGCTAACTTATAAAATTGATCAATTTAGATAATGTTAAATTACACGTAAGCCAAAAAGCCACCGAGGGAAAATATTTTTAACAAGGAAAGAGATGACCACACCTTTCATCTTTATCTCTAGGGGGAATCTTCTTTCTTAATGCCCGTTTTCAGACACTGAGGCGGGAGAGACAGGCTCAGCGCCAGTGCCTTACGGGGACAGCGACCAGGGCACAGACAGCACTCAAGCAGCGGAGAGCAGATGAAGATGAATGTGCGAGGACCAGCGGGGTTCAAAAACGCTTGCCGAGCTTAAAGAGACCCCGGCAATGGCCGTGATCAAAGGATCATGCGGAGAAGTCCTGCCCAACGTTTCCTATCACAGCTGGTCAGCCGCACAAGGGAAGACAAGAAATCGGTGGCAGAAACGAAACTCAAGAACGTGGAAGTGACTTCTGAGTACCAATCCTTTGGAGAAATAACTCTGAAACAGTGTTTTTACCTGTATCCCAGAATGTTTAGAAATTTGAAAAGCTTCTCTTCCTCAAAATCCATATAACTAACTGTGTCCCACAAACAGTCACAGGATGCTGCAGTAACGACTTTGCTCTTTTCAGAGCAAGAGAGCTGATTTTCCCTGGAAACAGGAAGAGGCTGAAACAGCAACATTCTCAGCGTAAAAAACTTAGTCCCAGGGCACAAGTGGCTTAACTGGATGAGCGTCTGACTTCAGCTCAGGTCATGACCTCACGGTTTGTGGGTTCGGGTTCGAGCCCCACGCAGGGCTCCCTGCTGTCAGCGTGGAGCCCGCTTCGGATGCTCAGCCTCCCTCTCTCTATGCACCTCCCCCGCTCATACGCTCTCTCAAAATAAACAAACATTTAAAAAACAATTGGCCAAGGAACAGATAAGTTAGTTTCTACCATAAGATAGCTCCACACCTCGTCTGCACAGTCAGATGGAGCTTTTTCCCAGATAAGGGAGGAAATCCCAGCCAAAGCTCCAACTGGTCATGTTTTCACGTTTTAGGATTATTCCAGAGAGAAGAGGTTCTTAGGCTGTGACATTTTAAAAAGCTTTTAAACTACACTGCAGCTGGCCTGTGACCGAACTGCAGGTCTAATTCCCTTAGCTCAGAAAGCACCCACCCCCCCGCCTGGCGCACTGGCTTTATCACGGCCACCTGGAACTTTGTAGCTTTGGTGTGGAGAAAACCTAGGTTTCTGGCTTCCGAGCTACCTTTTAAAACACTAGTTTTTTGAAAATGGGAATACAATTACATTGTTTTCCTTTAAAGTAGCAATAATACAAAGGAATCCAAGAGATTTTTTATTTTGAAATATCAACATGTCTTGAGGAGAAACTTCAAATAACGCCTGATGGCTCCGTTTCCTGACTGAAACTATTCAACAAGCAGCTAAGCGTACGGAAGCGATTCATCTAGAAGTCGGAGAGGAAGACAGGCGCGCGGGGTGTTCTGTTCACACAGCCTGCAGCCTAGACCCTGGCCTCCAGGCCCGGGCCCGGGCAGGTCCTTAATGGGCTGAGCACAGCGTGCCTTCTCCCTGCCCGGCTTCACATGTCTCTAAAGGTTGAGATTCTGAGAGCAGATTTTACCAGACAATGTGTGTAGGGTTAACTCCTTTCTTGTTATAAACCAGTGATGATAAAGAAAAACGGCCAAGAAAGCCTTTCTTTAATGAAAACACCGATGGAAGTTCAGACAAGTGGCCCACCAAGGACCCCCGAGAGGCCTCCCACAGGGCCTGGCCTGGTCCCCGCGCCAGCACGCAGAGCGGGGCCTGCAGACAAGCCTGAGAGACGCGGGCTAGGCCCGGTTCCACGGAAGGTCTTCCCTTCTACACAGGCCCTACAGTCCTCTTTTATTTTGAGTCCTCTGCCCGGGAGGACTTACGGTCTGGGTCTGCGTGCCCCGGAGGCCCCGGCGTGGCCTGCAGACTGCCTGGGCGGCTTGCTCCCCCGGCCGGGTGAGGCTGACGGGCACCAGGAGGCGGGCCTCACCCCAGCTCAGGTGACTTTTGGTTCCTTCATTCATGTTTCACAGCCAGTTTGGACATCATCCAACTATACTGACTTCTGCTTGCACTTCACCAAGTTCAATAATGAGACCTTCCCTGGCACAGAATTAAGAAGCAGCCTTTTGTTGAAGAAAAAGGAAGGAAACCTCACGTATAAGGGGCAATTTATAGGCAAGGATGAAAGATCACCTGAGCACACTTGTTGGAAAAGACTGGGTTTCCTACTATCTGCAAATGCTGTCACAACCAGCGAGCCTTCCTCTCCCTGCTGGGAGGGGAGGGACAGGAAGGGGGGGGGGGCGGCAGCCTCGCGTGTGTGCCTCAGACAAGCGGAGGGCTGCGGGGGACCGGCCACAGCCACGCCGGCTGGGGCCCACTCCCAGGCGGGGCTCCGACCTGCCGTGCTGCGCGGGGCCCGGCACAGCCCCCTCGGCTCGCAGGGCCAGACACAAGGCTTCCTTCCTCTGTCCTGCCCCTTGGGCAGGAGAAAAGCCGCAGGAAGCGGCGGGGACTGCGGAGGGGGGACCACAGGGGACACTCACGTCAATGGCGTCCCTCTCAAACACGCGCAGCTGCAGGAACAGCTCCAGCTTGATCTTGCGCTCCTGGAAGAGCTCCTCCATCTGGGCCTGGGCCTCGTCCAGCTGCTGCAGCACTGTCTCGATGTGGCTGATGGAGCTGTTGTGGGGGGTCTTGTTGCTGGAGATGGCGGAGTCCCTGCGGAAGGGAGCCGGGATGGGGCGGCATGACAGAGTCTCCCATTGTCAGCCGCCGGATCCGGCCGCACAGGCTTCAGGGGGGAGGAAGGCTGGCAGGAAGCAACAACACTGGGCTTCCTCCTGCGAGCCGGCCGCCAGGCCTGCGGCCACACGGACCACGGTCCCCCGTGCCGCCCCCGGCCCCCCTCCAGAGCAGCCTCATAATTCCAGAACGTGACCTCGGAAGAGCTTCACGGTGGCTGCTCTTCTCCTTAAGTAGAGAGAACAGAATCCACGATCCCTGTTCGCTAAAACACTAGAGTCATACGGGGAGCAAGGGTTAAACTCTCATGCAATCAATCAGGCCTCATCAACCCCTCTGCCTGACTCTCGGCAAAGTGAGCAGCGTGGGAAGTTGGCGGCGGTGACTTGGGAAGCTGTCCCCAAAAGCTCCTACATGAGAGATCTGCTTCCAGCCCCCTCGGCACCTCCCGCCTCGCCGCCCCCAGGGAGGAAGGTATCACCGGGGGGGCCTGGCCTCCCCCAGCCTCTGCTCCGAGGACAGGAATGCCCAGCATCCTCTGGAGAGGCAGGTCCCTCAGGGCCTGAGGGACACAGTTCTTGGAGGCTTAAATCAACCCGGTTTGTAGAGACATTTCAATAATTGCTATGTAGACATGAACAGGAAATATGAATAAAAGCGGAGTTCCAGGAAAGCTTATTCATCAATGCTGTGATGAGAAAAATCATTTAGTTAAAAAAAAAAATGGTCAGAGAGGGGGGAACAAAAGAGGAAGAAAGGGATGCTATGCTCTGTGCGCAGACCCGGCCCTGCTCTCTTCCTAGCCGGACAGGGAGTCACAGCTCCTTGCTCCCCAGCGGGAGGCAGGATGTCAAAACCCCGGTGCCGCTGCCCGGCCCACCTCAGCTGCTGTATGAGGTCCTCCCCTTCCTTGATCACGTTCACCGTCACCTGCAGCGTGGTCTGCTGCTGCTGGCCGAAGCGCTTGATGAGGTCCTGCACGGCCTCCACCGACTCGGCGTACACGTCGTCCAGCAGCTCCTTCTGCAGCTCCTCCAGCCACGTCCACAGCTGCGGGGGGGCAGGGCGCAGTGAGGCCGGGCCCCCTCCCCGGGAGCCCCCCTCCCAGAGGGACCCCGCTGGGAGGCCGGGGACGGGAGGGGGCGGGGGGGCAGTCCGAGCGGCCCCGGCCCCCAAAACTCAGGAGGCCACCCCCGCCCCGGTGAACACACACGGGCACAGAGCCGGAGGGGACCGTCACTAAAGAGAAAAGAGGAAAGGGAAGGGAAGTCACTCTTTCCAATCCTTCCTCGGCTCAGTCTGAGCGAAAGAGGAATGCGAGAGACCCCAGAGCATCTGCTAAGCACAACACATCCTTCTCCACACCCTCGGCCTCTTGTTGCGCGTGGACAGCTTTACTTTATTTTTAGCAAGGGCACCACAATCCATTATTAATTATTAAACTGCCGCTCGCATGTGGCTGCTCTGCGTCGCTCGGAGAAGACGGAAGCCGAGATGTGGTGGACTGAACTCCTTGCCGTGCCCGGCGGCAGGCTGGGACGTGGCACGGGGCTCGGAACCCTCGCCCGGCCCGGGCCACGGCGCGGTCCTCCCGTGACACAGCGTGCACGCCAGAACCACGCCGACACCTCCAGCGTACAAACGTCACCACACCGTCACCACTGCATCTGGGGATGCAGACGGGCAAGGCCGCTGGGACCGCCGGCGGCAGGAACCCCGATCAGCCTGGTGGGCACAGAGCTCTTCTCCCACTTCCGGGAAGCCCAGCGCCTCCTCGGAGCCTCTGCAGAGCCGTTCGGTACATGGGACAGAGGCTGAATTGACCAAGCAGGCCCTGGTGGCCGGGAAGTGGTTCGTGTACGGAGAAAACGTTCCCTGCTCCCCAAGGTGGTCAGAACTGCGCCCTCCCCGCCCCTCGTGTCCTCCACGCGTCCATCGCAGGTGTCCCCTTCCCCTGACAGGGACCAGCCAGGCTGGCCTTTGTGGCCGGGGCGCAGCAAACCTGCGCTCACCCAGATAAACACGCATTGGGCTTTCGTTTCTGAGCTGATCTTTGAAAACTGCTTTACGAGGAGGTGTGACGGACATACAGTACGCTGCCCGGATTTCCAGGGTCCCATTTCTTAGGTTTTTAACGTCTGGACACACGCACGGAAAGGCCACTGCCGTCCACAGTGAACAGCTCCCAGGCCCCAAACGCCTTCCTGCGCCCCGTGTGACCCTCCGTCTCGCTCTCGCTCAGCCCTCCTATCCCAGACGATCACCCGCCTGCTTTCTGTCACTATAGGTTAGCCTGTACGTTCTTGAAAGAGTAGAGAAATATGACTGACTCTATTTTTGGTCTGGCTTCTCTCCTTCGACATAATTATTGTAAGAGTCATCCATACAGCTGTGCGTGTCCACGGTCCACAGCTTTCACTGTGGGCGCGAACTCCGGCCTGGGGCCCGGCACAGTGCAGCCACTCAGCTACTTTAGACACTGGAGCTGGTTCCACTTTTTGGCCACTACACAGTTTCTATGAACACCTGTGCACAGGCTCTGCGCGCCTATGTTTTCCTTTTATTGAACGGTGCCCAGGTGTAGAGTGGCTGGATCCTCTGATGGGCGTGGGGTTAAACTTTTAACAAAGTGCCGAACTGTGTCTGCCCATGGCGGCACCCTGCCAGGTTCTGGCCGGCACTCCATGAAAGTTCCAATGCCTCCACGTCCTCACCAATATCTGATAAGATCAGTCTTTTCCATTTTAGTCATTCCAGATGAGTGCCGTCTTGATAGGGTTTCAATGAGCAATTCTTCACTTACTAATGATGGCAAACCCAAGCTAACCTTCTAAGAACTCTCTTGTCGTTCAACGCACCTTTAGTTAGAAAACACGGTATCCAGATGCTGCTGTCAGATCAGTATTTTAAACATGGCAGGTCAGTTAGAAAACATGGGAAGTGATGGCCAATGACCCGTCAGTCAAGCTACCTTGGGTCCTAAGATTTAATTTTACTAAAAACATTAAATAAAGTATCTGTTACCCTATATCTTAGTATCTACCCAGTTTTGTAAGTAAGTTATCAAATTTCATACAATTCCAGAATTCTAACTTAAAGGAGTTTTAGAGCGAGGCCGGCTCACCTCTTGGCTCTCACGGGTTAAGGAAAGGAGCCCTGTGATGAAGCCGCCCGCACAGCACGGGCAACACCAAGCTGGTGTCCAGCTGCTCTGGAACAGAGCCCTCCACATCCGCCACACTTGCACTGACGCTGTATTTCAACACCAAAAATACCACCCACTGATGCGCCAAATACGGACTGATGCTCTGTACCATCTGTAAAGGGTTCATAGTCAAGAACACAGTCTTTTGGGTTTGCTGTTTGCTTTCCTCCAAACCCTAAGCCCTCGTGAACGTGGTCGTTGCACTTATAAACAACAGGAAGGATGACAGCATTGTGACCACGAGGAATCTCCCGATCTGCTCTAACATCCCCGAAGAAAAGCCTTCCACGTTTTGGAGGTCCTATTGCACAGCAGTATTATGGATCTGAGAGCTACTTTAACGAGGCGTTGGCTCTGTGACATAAGACATCACTAAATTTCTCCGAAACCCACATCACTAAACAGGGATCCTCAGACCAACACCAGCCTCGAGGAGTCGCGAAGAAGACAGGCCGCGTAGGCGAGCGCTAGGTGATCAGCAGTGCTCTGTAAAATGCAATCACCCGAAGTATAATGAGCCGCTCAAATTAACTGAAGAGGCAAGATTTGCTAAACGAAACCAAGAATGTGCCACTTAGGCTGCAGTGAGCAATAACAGAAATTTCACTAAAACATGTTAGCAAGTCAATATATTTAACCAAACATCCAGAATATGTTCTCTAAAAGGTAGACTTTTCTAGCTGAAAGGGCTTCGTCAGCTTCCCAGTAACCTTGCCTCCCATTTGGTCCCCAAGCCCTGTGCAGCCCGCCCGCCTTCCGATTCCTGTCTGATGACAGACACCATGAAAAGGTGGACCTGTTCAACTACATTTATTCTGCCACAAAAGACAACAGAAAAAACAAACACAAAAACACCACTTTGGTCCCTTTCTCTCAAAACCTCAACTGTCATCTTCCACCTTAATCCACACGCTGACCTGGAGCTGCCCCTACCTGGTCACTGTGCGGGGACCCAGGAGGAGGAGCGTCACCTGGAGCACATCAGCCTGTGAGGCAGCCCCGGGTGGCGGGCAAAAGCTGGAGGCACGGGAGGAAGGTGGGCACGGGTGTGCATGTCGCACACTGAGCCTGCAGAAGCCGTGCTCCAGCAGTGGAGTGCACAGGACACGTGCGTTCCCCAAAGACCGCCCTCTTTCACTGTGATCTAAACGGGAGCAGCACTGATGAGAAGGAAGGCAGAGGAGTCAAGCCCACCCCAAATGCCAACTCTGCGGCACGGACGGGGGCGCGGGGCTCCTCAGAGAGCAAGCTGGCCCCTGGAGGCCTCTGGGGTTAGTTACAGGTGCTCCTGAGAGCTCGGTCCCCCAGACACTAACAGAGATGGGCATCTCTTCTTTCAAATTTGTGGAGAGAACAGAAACACAAGGTTTTTTTTCAAGCCCTCTAGAAAAACACTACAGTACCAGCAAAAAACCAACACGAATTAAGACAGCTGGAAGAGAATGTGCACGTGCCAGGTAAGGCGCAGCCAGCCCACGGCTGTCCCGACCCGCCCTCCCACCCCGTTCCCGGAGCTGGGCCAGGCCTCCCCGCGTCCTCAGCTCGCCAGGCCCTTCCAGAAGCCCTGGGCCAGCATCCTTCTCACACTACTGCCCCAGATGCCCTGTCGGACCCAAGGGGTGCCTATGTCCCTGCCTGGGGCTTGGTAGGCCGTGAGGTCTAACTCACCACCCAGCTTATGGGACAGGATGGTGGATGGGGTAGAGAATTCCTCTTCTCCAGCGAATACTACCCACAATACATACACACGTCATGTAAATCACGAAACCACGTTAACAAGCCTCGCTTCTGTACACCCTCAAGAGGAGAGGGGAGATCAAAACCAATGCTCGGAACTGGTCTGAGGCACGTGTGTGTTTCTACCTCACTCCACTGCAACGGCCTAGGAGATAATGAAAATAAAGCACTTCCAAGAGGTAATAGGGAGCCACAATTAAGAGTGTGGGTTCTGACGCTAGATCGCTGGACTCTCATCCTGCCTCAACATTCCCGAGGCTGTGACTGTTTGGCTCGGGTAAGTCCCTTACCCAGGTCCACGGCTCTAGCTCCTCATCTGTAACACGGGGCTGCTAGCAGTACCCACCTCTGCCAGCTGCTGCCAGGGGTAAATGGGTGGATACATGCAGAGTGAAGAAGTAATGTGAGCCACTATGACTAGTTCTATTCTCGTAATAAAAAAAAAATGTCTAAAAATCACAATGTTTTAAGTCTTCTTTCTTAGGGCTCTGTACTGGGCATGAAGCCTCCTTCCTCTCTCTCTCTTTCAAAAAAAAGTGGCTAATATTTGGGGTGCCTGGGTAGCTCAGTGGGTTGATTGTCCAACTTCTGATTTTGGCTCAGGTCATGGTCCTAGGGTTGTGGGATCAAGTCCTGTGTAGGCATGGAGCCTACTCAAGATTCTCTCCCCTCTGCTCCTCCCTGTGCCCATGCTCATGCTCTCTCTCAAGTAACAACAAAACAAAATAAAACAAATAAAATAAAATAGGGGCCCCTGGGTGGCTCAGTGGTTGAGCATCCAGCTCTCAGTTTGGGCTCAGGTCATGATCTCATGGCTTCATGGGTTCGAGCCCCATACTGGGCTCTGAGCTGGCAGCACAGAGCCTGCTTGGGATCTCCTTGCTCTCTTTGCCCCTCCCCTCCCAAAGTAAGTAAATAAACTTAAAAAATAAATAAATAAAAGCCTTCCTTCTCTAGATAGTTTTCAAAATGTATCCAGGTTCCTACCTACTGTTCAAAATAATACGTCACTTAGTCTGGTAGAGTTAACACCCCCCCCCCACATTTACATCTTTTTACACCTAAAAATAGTACGAGGAAAGGGGCTGGAATTAGTCCACTGGGGCCCATAGAAACCACTTCCCCTTGATTCCAGGGGACGCGGCATGGGGATCTGTGGGTCAAGCCTTTTCCTTCCCTCCTAAGTTTATTCCCTCCACATCCTGGACTCTTGAACATGCATCCACGGTGGAATGTGCTCACCCTGCTTGGCCCGCTGTGGGACCGGCCAAAGGCCACCGCCATGGAGGAGACTACAGACATGGATCCTGGGATCAGGCAGTTGAAAAGGGAACAATAAATGAGGTAGAAGGAGGAAGGTTCTATTTTAATCCATGATGTCAAATGCTCAAAAATCCTTTGCCTCTTTAGAATTTTTTTCCTGGTCCTACAGAAAATATTCTCATTCAGTTTGGAGGGGAAAAAAAAAGGATTCTCAGATAAAAGTCATTTCTGCCATCAGTTGGTGACGAATTGATGCATATCATAATGCAGTATGATTCAGGTAAAGTCTATTTTTAAGCTTTTAAATCAGTACATATGATGCCCAAAATAACTCTGAATAAAAGAATGAGGAGAAGTCTCTAGGACGCCTGCGAAATTTTTACGGTGCATTTCCTAGGCAGGAAGAAAACTGCCCTCTGTGCATGCTGCAGTTTACAGGAAAGAGATAAACCTCTGCCCAAGCGCTCAGCAGCTCAGACCCAACTGGGAAAGCTGGCGCCCACAGCCAGACTTGGGCAACACTGCCCCCTAGAGGCCCTCCAAGCGGTGGCCAGCAGCATTCCATGGAAGGGGACTTGAACCCGGCCCACAACTTGGCTGCGCACATGTACAGACCTGGTTTCCAGACCAGGATCCGTCCACAGGGAAGCCGGGCTGGGGAGACACGTGAATTTCTGGGGGCAGGACCCCCGTGATAAAGATGTGACAGCCCCCATCCCAGATCCAGCAGCGGCTGGCGGGGCACAGCCCAGGTGCACCTGAGCTGGGATCACCTTCCATTCAGCTCTGTGCTGGGCGGAGCCTCAAGGAGGACCTGCAGCCCTGCTGGGAGAAAGCTCCGGGAGATCCTCTTCCTCCCTAATCAGACAAGAGGCTTGGAGGGCTCCCTGGGGAACTTGCTGGCGCGCGAGATCCCGGGAAGGACTGAGCTTCCGGCCAATTCAGCAGGTGGTAGGATGGGAGGCCTGAGATTTGGGGATTGCTTCAACCACAACCTGTCTCAGATGCAAAGTCTGAACAAGGCCTACAAGGCCGCTCCATCTGGGGGCGGAGCACAACCCGCCAGATGCGGCCCTGAATCTGCGCATGGCCTTGGGAAAACGCTTGGCACCCTCTACCCTCGGAGTCCTCCTCTCTGAAATGGGATCTTCCCTAACTGGCAAAGTCAGTTTGAGAATCAAACCAAGTGGCCACAGACACTAGAACATGCTCAATTACTTCAAGCACTTTATCGACAGAAGCGACCACCATGGCATCTATGCTCCTACCCTCGTACCACAAGGACAATCGTCCGGACACCAGGGGGATGGCGGAGCTGCAGGGAGCGTGGGAAGCACAAAAGCCCCTCCACCCCCGCTCCCCGGCAGAGGCTGCAAGCCCGGAGCAGAAGTAGGTAGTTTCAATGGCGACTTACAGGCAGGATTTCAGGGGGCACCCACTGTGCACAGAAATCGTGACTCAGTTCCGGGGTCAGAGGGGAACTTGCAGCCACGTGCAGCGCGTCCTCCAGCCTGGAACGGGGCACACGCCCACCGTCCTGATTAGGGAGGGGTAAGGGTTTGAGCAGTACCGCGTTACTCTTGGGGGGCTGATACAGGATGCCGTGACGTGATGAGGTTTGTGAAGGAAGCACATCATATTACCGGCGGTGGGGTGAGGGACAGATCGAAGTCCGTACCAAGAAAGAATACCAATGCAAGGATGTGTAAGAGAGGGGACGCCCACGGGCACTGCAGCACTGGAGCGTGGAAGGCATGGATGGGCGATCCCTTGAGGAAGGCTCAGCGTGCGAACCTCAACCACTCAAGTATTTACAGGACGTCTACTTTGTGGAAAACAGAGATTTTGAGATGAGAATTTTTTTTTTTCTCTTTTCCCAACATTGACAAAACATAAAGCACTCTCCCGGAGGTTTCGAAGTGGGAAGCGCTCCTTCCCACCCCTCCGTCATTTTGAGAGCAGCCACCTTCTCCTGAAACAGCCTGCAGTTAGTCAAAGTGTAACTCCCCCTACCTCTCCACATCTCTGGAGACAGCGAGAGCTCGCGCAGTCTGCGGTCCCTGTCCCAAGGGTCACACTTCACTCCTGGGACTCCGCCTGCAGGGCAAGAACTGAACTCCTTGCACACCAGCTCGCTCCCCTCTGAACACTCGCCCCTTGCAAAGCGGGGGCTGGGGAGCTGAGGCAGCATCACGTGTGACCCACCCAGCAGTGCACAGCAAGACGCTGTCTCCCAGTTGCGACTCTGGTCTGTGCTTTTGCTCAGGTGGCCATGGCAGCCACAGGCATCACTTCAGGGCACGCCACTTGTGCGTCATATTCATGCATACGTGTGCGGCTGCTGCTGTAGCGTGTGCTGGGGCCACAAGTGTGACCCTTACTTCATAACCTTAGTCTTTCTGATTCAATAGACTTCTACTAAAACCCATGAATGAAATGTTTGTGTTGGACTCTGCCCTACTCCTGCTCACATGTTTTGGGATCCTCTGGATCTGACCGACCCTCACCTAGAGTTTGATAAGCGTGCTTTCCATGCCAATCCTCCCACTCACAGATATCCTGAGTGGGGACAGAGATGTACAGCGGAAACACCGTCCTGCGGCCTTACTGAGGTCATCTACCAACACCCTGCCATGAACACTGTCCCGCGGCCTCACTGAGATCATCTATGAACACCCTGCCATGATGGCCTCACGAGGTCATCTACGAACACCCTGCCACGAACACCGTCCCGCGGCCTCACTGAGGTCGTCTACGAACACCCCTGCCATGAACGCTGTCCCACGGCCTCATTGAGGTCGTCTATGAACACCCTGCCATGAACACCGTCCGGCAGCCTCTCTGAGGTCGTCTACGAACACCCCTGCCATGAACACCGTCCCGCGGCCTCACTGGCACGGCTCTCAAGGTAGCCACGACGATTTCTGCTGCTGCACCAAGTCAGTCCTTGTTCGGTGGCAATCTTCCCATTTTCAAGATAAACAGCTCTCAACACAACAAAGGAGAGTTTTCAGGGTGTCTGAATTCCGATGAGCAGTCTTTCCAGATGTCATGTCGGGACATAAAAGTTCCAAACAGGTCAGAAGAGTCAGTTCAAAGACAGGACAATTGCACGGACGGCTCCCCTATGGAAGGTGACGCCAGGGACGCAACCCACCCACCCACTGGGCGCAGGTCCCACCGAGGTGACTGGTCCACCATCTCCCATCGCACCGCTATCAGCAAGTCTGATCCAACCACGGGTCTGGACTGGAAAGGACTTCCTTCCTCACAAACCGGGTCGGATGAGTAACACCTGACTCTCAGAAACACTGTCTTCCTGGCACCTTCCACTGGGAGAGCAGCTTGGGCAGACAAGGACAGCGCTGGTCTTGTGGTAAGTGACTCCCTTAGGTGACGCTTTTGTCCAGCCATTCAGCGGTCTGATTCTAGGGACGGTACTAACAGATTGTCCACACTTTCCTGTTTCGTCTACAAATTAGATGTCAAACGCCTGGTTAAATGCTCACTAATTTCACTGTATGCCCCTCATCAAACCAGAAACCCAGTACAGAGTGAAATAGAGTGAACATCCTATGACCCATTCAATTCTCTCCTGGCAGTTTAACAACTGCCTTTTCTAGAACTCGGCCTAGGACTGACCGACCTCACCTGCGTGCTGTGTGGACGCTGCCTTCTGTATCACCAGCCCCGTGGCAGGTCCCCCCTCTCCTGCCCCTCCTTAAAGATCAACAGACCCAAACATCAAGTTCTCTCACTACTCAGGGGTCTACCTGTCTTGGAATAGAGACTTGAACTCCCTTAGAAGAAATAAGTCCTTTCTTACAAAACCTTCACTCATTTTGATCTTTCGCTGCTTCTAAGGCAATCTGAAGAGCAGCCTCCTTGAGGAGGGCAAAGAAGCCAAGTGAAAGTTGAAGTCTACTTTCCGCTCGTGTCCCTGGGCTTCCCCAGGGCCAGGCGCAAACCCCACCCCTCCTGGGGCTCTGGCTTCAAAGAAAGGGAAGCAAACAGCAAAACCAAAGCTGCCTTTTCTTATCTAGAGCTTTCAGGCTTTCCTGACAAAACCCTCACGCGTTGCTGGCAATCAATCTCCCCACCACTTATTCAATAAAAACAATAACCAGTAACACACACCGCACACCAGAAACGCACATGGGTGATGCGCTTCTTTCAATTAACCAAAGACCTATCGCGCTTAGTCCGTAAAGCTGGGTACCAATGTGAAACATCAAGAACGTTAAAAACACTCTATTGAAAAAAGTCCAACAAGGAAACCAGATCACATACGTCCACTCTAAGCTGGACGCTCCGCTCTAGGACCTACGACAGCGCCGGCTCGACACTCGGCCCAAGAGCCTCTCCTCTCTGTTACGTTAACTGACGCCAATCTACCAGCAGTGAATTAAAGCAGACATTTGCGACTCTCCCTGGAGGGCTGACCCTCAACAAGAAATTATAAAACGTGGCGTGTGTGCACAGTGATACATTTTCAATCCCTGCTGTTGTAATACTGAGTTACGGATAAAGACAGTGTAGTATGTTATTAATTCATTTAATAATCATCTACTAAATGGCCACTACGTGGCAGGTACATTAGAGTTCCCTGTAATTTTCTACATTAACATCTAATTTCCCTGCTGACATAAAAATTTTCTCTACCTGAAAATATTGGACCCACATGAAGAAATAGATAATTGATGAATTTAAACCACTTTTAAACTATCCTATAGGAAAAAATAATGTTTTACATGAAACTTCTGATAAAAGCGCCTCTGATAGATAAGGATATCCCTCTCTCCCCATGGGCTAACACAAGTGTTTTATGCATATTTCTGTGGCAGAAAAAAGCCTTTATTTTGCAGCGCTGGCTGGTAACACAGGAATTTAGTGATTGTGAAAGTGACACACGCCAGGGTGAATGCAGGGACCCAAGAGGAAAGATTCTTCACAAGAGCTGACCTTGTCCTGACGGACTGGGGTGCTGGAGACACAGCTGAGAGCTGAGAGAGGCTTCAACAAAAGGGCGAGAGCGAGGTGCTGACTCAGCGAGGGCACCAGGAGGAGATGAAACAGTCTTTTTTCAGCAAAGATGAGGGAGGAAGAGATCAGATTATACCCAGGTATTCATTCGCCTCGCCTCGCATTCGCCTTCGCCTTGCACATGTCGATCTGCCCCATCCTGTCTGGGTCCCACCAGTTACAGGGGGAGATGGGGTGAGCAGGGAAACGGGAACAGTTACTGGAAGCGGCTCCAAGATGGGCACGCTGGTAGGTGTTGGCAGAGTTTCACTCAGCTGTTCACAGGTGAGAGGCCTTAGTCTTCTTCCCATTCTGCAGGTGGGAAAGCGGAGGGACTCAAGAGCAGTCTGGCCCACATCACTCAGCCAGTTAAAGGGACAGGTTCCACTTTGATATACTTTGTTAATTCACTTTAAAAAGCTTGTATTTTTATAGAAAGCATAAACGACTAGACTCACAGACATGCACACTCGTGCGCGCACACGCACACGCCCCCACAGCAAGACCATCTACTTTTTTAAACGCCAGACACCACAGAGTGCACGAAGGCAAAGTGCTGAACCTGCTGGCAGAGACAAAGTGCCCAAAACCAAACCTAACATCCTGTCACGCAGGACTGACAACCCAGTAGATGGCTCTTGGGTCTCTGCTTCCTCTAGCTTTCTTTGGCTTAAGGCCATTTAATTGCCCGTTTGTATCTACATCAGATAAATAAATCCAAGGAATCCAATGTTTACGAGTGCGAGGAGAGAGTTCAGCTAAGGAACCGAACACTGAACATAAATGATCGAGAGGTGACCAACTAGAGTAACATCCTAAGAGATCACGTTGGGTCTTAACCCTCCCCACTGACAAACATCAAAGGCATCCTGGACTTTCGAGAAGTCACAAAGATGGCTCACCGTTGCTGAGGAAAGTCCAAATGACACAGCCACTCTGGAAAACAGTTAGGCAGTCTCCTTTTGAACGACAGGAGCTTCCCAGAGCACCCGGCAATTGCCCTCTCGGGCATCGATCCCAGCGAAATGACAGCTTCAGTCCACATGGAAACCGGTGCGAGGGCCCGGTGTCTCTTTCTGAAACTGCCAAAACTGGGAAATAACCCATGTCCTCTAACGGGGAGACGGCTAACCAACTAGGACGTGTGCGTACCAGGAAACACTATTCAGTAAGGAGGAAGAGAGCTGTTGATGGATCTCAAGGGAATGAGGCTGAGTAAGAAAGTGACACAGTGTATGAGGCTGTTATGTAACATTCTGAGTAACATGTTATAGAGACGGGGAATGACCGACGAGCGCTTGCCAGGGGTCGGAGACGCAGTCGGGGCTGGGCATGAACAGGGGGCGTATCACCTGCGTGATGGAATGATTCTGTAAGCTCAACGTGCTCACGTGACTCCGCACAGGATAAAACAGCACCGAGCAAGCACGCACGAGCGCGCACACATGCCACGCTGCAACAGGCTTGCAGGGCACGGCAGAGTCGCTTTCCGGCTTGCACGGTGCGCTGCGGTTCCCAGACGTGACACTGGAGGCTGGGAGAAGGGGGGTACTGTCCTTCTTGTCCATTTCCTTTTTTTGCCCTGCTGCCTGTGTATGTATGATCATTTCAGATTGCAAGCTAAGAAAGCAAGCTGGGAGTACGTTTAGAGGTATCACAGAGATCTTTGGAGGTAGATATACGGGCTGGGAATGGGAATGGAAACAAGGAAATCATTTGAGAGAATGCAGATGCAGGAGTCATCAGCAAAAGCACGGCTGAGAAGGCCAAAATGAAAGGCTTGGAAGTTTGGCATCAAACTGTAGAGAACTTAGCACAGGAGGTATGAGAGATCTGGAAGACTCTGAAGCTCGAGGGGCCGGGCTCGCCCAGAGAACTAACACATCCCCGCATGGAACAGAGTCAGGCCCCCTCTGGCAAGGCAGGAGGAAGGCACGGGCTCTGCACCACAAACGCCCAGCACAAGCATTCAGCACAAGGCAGCTGGTCTACCCAGGGAGCCGCACGCACCGTCGGTCAATTTTCCTGAATGAGGTTAACTACCAGATGCCCGTCATTCTCAGCTCCACCAGGGAAAAGGGAGAAACAAAAGCTGGGCCCTTTACACAGGGCTGATGGAGAAAGCACTGGGTTCGTTTTCAACATACTCCTGGAGCGAACCAGGTCAGGGCTGGGAGAGAGGCGCCCCCCCCTGCACCCCAGCTCTGTTCCCCAAGGAGCTATGCAGTGACCGCTTCCTGGAAACCTCCCCAATCGGGGTGACCAGAGTACAAAGTCCACGAGGCCTCTGTCCTTGCTCCCCAGGGCGAGGGAGCACTGGCCAGAGCATAAAGAAGTCAGCTTAACTGCAGGCATAAAAATGAAGCTAGCCTGGTATGCTGGGACCAAACCCCCCCCCCCACCCAAAATCACCAGGTGGTCAGGAGGTCTTTATTTTTGGTTTCTGAGTAAATCCCCTCTCCCCAGGCAGTACTCCAAACAAACGCTTGCCCAGTTCAGCGTGTTACGTCTGGAAAAACAGAACCCAACAGGCTTCTTTACTTAAACCCAGCAAGCATCCCAGCCCCATTCAAATGGGAACCGTCTTCCTGAAGCCACAGCTTTCAGGAATCAAGTGAACAAAACCAACTCGAGGCCACTGAACCAAATCCAGAAATAAACTCCGGCCGAGAACTCACTACCACCACCCGGTTGCCTCAAATAATCCACAAATATCAAAGGTAATTATCAATTAACTCAGAACCTAATTTCGAGAATGAAGTACGAATGGATGAAAATAACTCTGCTTGCACTATATCTGGAAGTGGAAAGAAGTCCCTTTATCATTAAATCTCAGAACGGTGCGCTAAAATAGACATCATTTATTCCACAAGCTGACAGAGGATGTGTGAGGTCCGAAAGGCAGGCTCACTAGTGAGATACAAAAGTAAGTGAGACATAGTTTTTGGTCTTCAACAAACTTCACATCCACCGTGAAAGACCAACAGAAGACCGACTCACACAACACACACAGCAGTAGGCGTACATCTGTCCACATGCAGGCAACGATGGGAGAGTTATAGTCAGCATCAGTGTGAGCGCACCACAGGAGGGCACAGAAATTGAGGGGAAGAAGGCAAAATGCAAGAGGAGAAAACTTTTTCTAAAATAATCTCCACGTTCGTGTCAGCATGAATCAGCATCAGCATTCTCTTTAAAGACATTAAAAACATTTTAAAGAAGAAACTGGGGAGTATCAGTCTTCACGTCCTCTGAAAGGAGGTAAAGCATCTCGTGAATTGTTTTCAGAGGGCAGAAAATGCAGGGAATGCTTCCCGATCTGGGGTGAAACTTTCGGCATCCAACCTCAAGGTAGAAAACATTTCCTCCCTTCTCTTCCCAGGAATGGCGGTCCTGTATTGTGGCCTCTGGGATCGAGAGAGCAAGGCATCCCAACGTCTCGCTCAGAACCTAACCGCTTGGTCGGCCACAATACGGAACCATCGAGCCTCTCCAGGTGGGGTTCCTGCGAACCGAGCCAGCACTGAGAGACCTCACCTCGATCCAGCACCTCTGAGTTTAGTGGTCAACGACGCCACCTTTGATTACGTGCCCATCCGTGAGCCCAAAGTGTACTGCAAAAGAGAGAGGGCAACAGCAGAGCTCCGTGTGAAGTGAGAGATCCCAGCGCAGGGGAAACCGCCAGCCCTGCTGGAGCAGCAAAGGGAAGCAGTTCGCCCGAGTCAGGGCCGCCCAAGCGTCACAGGTGTGGGGACACTGTGCTGAGTGCGAGGGGCTGGCGGGAAAGTGGAGACCAGACCATTAGGACGCAGAGAGGTTTCAGGCTGGTGACCCACGCACACAATGAATCACTGACGGTTCAAAAGCAAGGCTATGACCTGATCAAATCGCTATTTCTGGTGGCAGTGCTGCAGGCACTGGAGCGAGAGCTGCCAGAGACGGGGGCCCGCTGGTGGCCACGGCCTAACTGGAACTGAGGGAAGAACTTGCAGCCGGTGCACCCGTGACCAGAAGCAGCTGTGCATGGTTGTGGCATCTGTAGGCCTCCTCACAACCACCATGCGTCCTCGGAAAAAAACTGTTTCTTTTGGGGGCACCTGGGGTGGCTCAGTCAGTTAAGTGTCCGACTCTCAGTTTCGGCCCAGGTCCCCCGATCTCACAACTGGTGAGTTCAAGTCCCGAGTCGGGCTTGGCATTGTAACTGAGGAGCCTGCTCGGCATTCTCTGTCACCCCCCATCCCGCTCACTCTGTCTCTCTCTCTCAAAAATAAATAAACATTACAATCCCCAGTTTCCCTGTAAACACTGTAGAGCCCTGTGGAGCCAGGGCATGATTGAGAGCAGGCAGAGGCTGGCGGCGGGGGTCCCGCTCCGAGGGCCGCCGGCCACAGGCCCACACAGCACAGCTTCTGCGGAGAGGGCAGGCCGTGTGCAGAGGCTGGCAGAGCCCGTCACCAGCCTGGGCGGACCGAGGTCTGGGCGTCTCCAGGCTGCCGTGCGGGCCAGCCGAGTTTCAGAGTAAGAAGGAAGTAATGGCTTCCTGGGAGCCACGCCTGTAAGGTACAAAGGGCCTGGGTGACGACTAACCGCCCAGGTTCCAGAAGTGGCAGCGGCGTTCCATCCCTCTGAACACATCCACTGGGTCCTGATCTCTGACGCCCCTCCTGCGGGTCTCGGGCAGCCCTGCACCGTCCAGATCCTTCTTCCCAGCCTGCATCTATGCGCTCTCACGCGCTCAATCCCCAATGACCCAGAAGAGCTCCTCACTTCCGATTTACAAAGAGCTGCAAAGTCGAGAATTTTTTTTCCTTAGAAAGAAGATGCAGTAAAAGCTGACATCCTTACTCCGTTTGTAATCCTACTAAAAATTTTAGAGTATGTCTTTTTTCCCCTAAAAAGCCCTAAGTTTAATTGTGATGCTGTATGATTTCTACTAAGAACAACACACACACGAGGTATGATTAGTACCAACCTGTCCTCCGCGCACCAAACAACACGACCTCTTACAACAAGAGCACACCTATGACGTCAGCGTTAGTGTTACGACAGCCAGGCTGGGTTCGGCACATCTGAAGTCAGTATTGTGTGGAATTCCCTTTTATCAGGATCTGGGCAGTCTCACAGTCCGATAAAATCATGTGAACCATGATGCTGGCCACATGACAGCCTCACCTGCCGCCGGAGACCCCACTGTGACCACAGTGCGCTGGTCACTTCCTGACACACTCTGTCCTCTATCCAAGGTAAAGACGGCCCCGCAGGCTCACCACCTCCCTGTTCACCTCCCACTGCACACCCCTGCCCGCCAGCCCAGGCCCCACGGTCGGCTCCTGACAGACACCAGGCGTCCGGCCCCACTGGTGAAGGTGAGCAAGGGGCCGGCAGCCTCAGGCGCCGTCCCCCGTCCACACCAACCCGCTCGCCACCTCCGGTCCACTTTCTCACATCACACCCGGCCCACACTCGTCCCGAGGGGCTCAAAGGGCCTTCCAGAGCCTGGCTCCACCGTGCACGCCGCCACCTTACCTCCTTGACGTGGCTGTGAAACGAGACCGACATGTCCAGCAGGACCTTCCGCTGCTCCACACGCCGGACAAAGTCTTGGATCCGGTCTTCGAGCTGATGGGCAGCCTGGTAAATCTCTTCGGGGTCACATTCCCCGGTCTGAGCCAGCTGTTCTGCTGCTTCTAGTAGTTTATCCGCGTTGGTATATGTGTTCTGCCCAAGAGAAAGTCCAGAGAAACAGAGGTGAATTAGAAAAAACCCCCGCTAGGCATCACACTCCGCAACTGAGTCACTTTGGGGCACTCCTGATCACTTCTGCAAATCAAACAGAAAACATATGAAGGGAAGACGTGGGTTTAGGAGCTCAATGTATCTCTATCAGCAGCCTTTTCCATTACCGTTTTAGATTGTTAAACTCTGAACCTTCCGTCTACAGTGGTGACGGGGGTATCTGCAGGCGGCTGCCGGCTGTGCCATGACTCACGGAGGCTTTGGGCTCCGGGCTGCTGCACATCCAGACGCCAGCACGTAGCCCGAGTGCCACCTCACTTTCCCTTCCAGTTTTCTGACGGAGCGCGGAGTTCTAGTTTTGTCTTTCAGTATGACGTACGGTTTTATAATTCCCCAAGGGCAAGTGAAAAGGTTGGGTTCCAAATACAAGTTGCTGTCTTCTCTAACGTGTTTCTACTTATTGGTAATTCCGTGCTTCTCTTTCTTCTACTTAAGAGCACGTATTTTTTTTTTCTTCAGAAAAAGGAAATAGCCACAATGGCCTATATAGAGTAGTAAGAGCTGGAGAGAGCTGGAAGTTACATGTAAATAAGTATCTAAAACACTCTGAAAATCACTCCATTTTGATTCAAAGAAAGGCTGCAAATGGGTTAGCCAAATAGAGAGGAACGCTAGAGGCCTGGCCCTGCCCACGGAAACGCTGGAGAGAGGGCAGGCGGGCAGGGGCCGGGGGCGGCCAAGACGGGACGGGCGCAGGGCTCTGGCGCGGCGCCAGAGCAGAGGGGAGGCCTGGAGAGAGGCCGGGTCCCTGTGAGAACCAGGCTGAGTCCTTCGTGTCAGTCCTGCAGCAGAGCAGGGACGGCATCTCACCAGTGTGCAGAGCGTGTTCTGGGGTCCCTGCAGGCGTGTGTGCCCGAGGAAGGACGAGGGCGCCCCTGCGTGGGCAGCCCCCCACTGGGGGGACAGCCGTCTACTGAGATGATACATTAAGGATGATGGGGTGCAGTGTCCTTTGTTCAGAGAAGGAGGTTACAGCTGTGGAGAAGGAGAAACGCAGCACTCACCCTGCAGCCTGGGCTGGAATCAGAGGGACGCGTGACACCCCGTTCTGCAGACGGAGGTGGGAAGGTGTGTGTTCGTGTACACACGCGCGCGCGCGCGCACACACACACACACACACTCACACACACGTTCCCACTCCCTCTGTCCACTGAGAAGGCCCAGGAGCAGCCATGGCCCAAGAGTGATAACCATTCCCAGCACCCAGATTTCTCCCTGGAATGACCGCTCTCCTCCACAAGGACCCAGGGCTCCAGGAGATACACTGACCCCAGGGTTGGAGTGGGACGCGGTACAAGATGAACCCGAAATACTGTACTGTATCCAGAAGTAAGGAAACGCTCAGGAACACTTTGGACAGGTCAGGCCACGGAAGTCAGCTTGAGGAGGCTCCCACTGGCCCCATCGGGGACCATTTGAGAGTAAACAGTGATAGGAACAGAGTAGAAGGCACCAGTACAAAGGAAACCACGAGTCCATACGGACCTAAATACATAAATAAAACCCGCTGAGGAACAGGACATTTATAGAAATTCAAAGGAGCTCCCCACTAAGAGCTTTTTAATTACAAAGGGGGAGAGGGAGACTCATCCTACAATGGAGACGTCTGGCAGATGCCACTTTAACCCGGAAGTCAAAGCGAATGCCACATGCAACAGGACAAATGAAAATCGGGTGCCGCCCGATGGGCCAGCACAAGGACACGGCCACATGTCCATGACACGCCCGCCCGACGACATAAAACTGGAATCTAATCAAAAGGAAGCATCAGACAAACCCAGAGTGAGGAGCAGTCTCCAGAATAACGGGTTTGAAATCTTTCAAAGGTCAGAAAAACTTAGGCACAACCGAGAAAGTGCTATAAACGCAAAGGACTTGGAGACATGACAACTCAATGACACCAGTGACTGTGCACCACATCCCGCAACTGTGAGGACATGCCGGGGCTGGGGTTGGAGGGCAGGCACCCAGCGGTGCTAAGCTCCAGACGACTGTGCTCCTGGGGGCGCACAGAACGGCGTCCCTCCCTGGCGGGAAGCGGACGCTAGCGTTGGCCGTCCAGGGGAGGGGTCCGTTCTCTGCTCTGCCTGTCCGACACTCCTGCAAGTTGAAGAGCATCTAGAGCAGCTATCAACACAGCAGGATAGGCGTGGGGGTCTCAGGAAGGAGGACGCTGACACACAGAACAGTGAGGGGCACCCCAGTCGTCAGGGTTGGGGTGCAGCACTCCATCTCCATGCAGGTCACAAGCAGGGTCTATGGAGAATTTCAAAGTGACAATGAAAACCAACTCAAAGCCAGTCTGTTCTTTTGTCATCAGCGCAGGCTGAACACTCAGGTCTCCACCAGCCACCGTCCTGAGCCCTTGCTGGGCCTCAGATGTGAGCCCGACCCAGCCCCTTCCTTGGGTAAGGAAACAGGGCCCAGAGGACAAGGCTGGCGGCACGGGGGCAGGACTCGGCCCAATCTGAGGGTGCGGACTGTGCCCAGGCTTGTGGGACACCCCCCCCGAACACTGGGTTCAGGCAGCACCGTGTGCGCGCTGCTGCGAGGCGAGGTCCGCCGCCGCCTCTGGCAGTCAATGTCAACGGGGCCCGGCACCTCCAGGGGACTTCTCTGTTTGGTATTCTTCACTATCAACAGAGGATCTTTCAGAGCTCTCTGTAGAAATGGGTGAAGAGATGTCAAAGGATCCCTTAAAATTTACTAATGATGGCTGGAGTTGGAACATGCATGTACACACATTTTGCATATTCTTTGGAATACTTTGGAATACTTTGAAGTAAGGTGAAAGCACGGTCAGTTCCCAATCTGACTGCAGAACCTACCAGTGCATTAAAGGGCTGTCTGTCCACTCGACGCGACCTAACAATCCCTGTACGGAGAGACAATGACATGGCCCACTTCGAAAGAGCTTCTGGACCTCCGCACCCCGAGGCCCAGGCTGGCAGCCTGCTGGGGAGGACCTGGACAAGAGGCGCTCCACACACGGACGTCACACTGCTCGGGGACTCTGGGTGCCGGGACGGAAGGACTCACGGCAGAGGCCAGGGCTCGAACGCCAGTCACCTCACGGACTCCGTGCCCCCGAGCCACAGGACGCAGACATCACTGCCTTATGGACAGATGAGGGGACATAATGCCCCGATGACGGAAAGGATGCGGATGCTAGTGACAACAATAAAAAGGAACGACAGAAACTCTGAGGCAAGAGGAGCCTAAGAAGACAGGACAGCCACACGCAACGCGGCAGCCTGGAGGGGCCCTGGACACAGGGAAACTCAGGGAACCGAACAAAGGACGGGCTTCAGTTTACGCCAGCAGATCAGTGTCCGACAACTGGAACAGATGTGCCACAGTAAGAAAGAGCAGCCAGAGGGAAGCTGGGGACAGGGTCCGAGAGCTTCCCCATCACCTTCACGACTTTTCGGTAAATCTAAAACTGGTCTAAAAAATAAAGTATATTTAAAAAACACACGTGGCTTAGCAATCCCTATCAAAATAACACTAGCATTCTTCACAGAGCTAGAACAAACAATCCTAAACTTCAAATGGAACCAGAAAAGACGCTGAATAGACAAAGCAATCTTGAAAAAGAAAACCAAAGCAGGTGGCAGGCATCACACTCCCAGACTTCAAGCTGTTTTACAAAGCCGTAAACATCAAGACAGTACGTACTGGCACAGAAACAGACACTCAGATGAATGGAACAAACAGGGAGCCCAGAAATGGACGCCAACTCACCTCTGACACAGCAGGAAAGACTCTCCGGTGGAGCAAAGACAGTCTCTTCAGCAAACGGTGCTGGGACAACTGGACAGCGACATACAGAAAAACGAACCTGGACCACTTTCTTACACCACACACAAAAATAAACTCAAAACGGATGAAAGACGTAACCGTAAGACAGGAAGCCATCAAAATCCTAGAGGAGAAAGCAGGCAAAAAACCTCTTTGACCTTCTTACTCAACACGTCTCCGGACATAAGGGTAACAAGCAAAAATGAACTACGGGGACCTCATCAAAATAAAAAGTTTATGCACAGTGAAGGAAACCATCAGAAAAACTAAAAGGCAACCAACAGAATGGGAGAAGATATTTGCAAATGACATATCACATAAAGGGTTAGGATCCAAAATCTATTAATAATTATCAAACTCAATACCCAAAAACAAATAATCCAGTAAAGAAATGGAAAAAAGACATGAGCAGATACTCCTCCAAAGAAGACATCCAGATGGCCAACCGATACATGAGAAAATGCTCAACATCACCCATCATCCGGGAAACACAAATCAAAACCACAATGAGGTACCACCTGGCACCCGTCAGAAGGGCGGACATTAACAACTCAGGCAACAACAGATGTTGGTGAGGATGCGGCGAAAGAGGATCTCTGTGCACTGCTGGTGGGAGTGCAAACTGGTGCAGCCACTCTGGAAAACGGTAAGGAGGGTCCTCAAAAAACTAAAAATAGAACTACCCTACGACCCAGCAATCGCACTCCTAGGTATTTATCCAAAGGATACAGGTGTGCCGTTTCGAAAGGGCACACACACCCCAATGTTTATAGCAACACTGTCAACAGTAGCCGAAGTATGGACAGAGCCCAAATGTCCATCAATGGACGAACGGATACCGAAGATGTGGTATATACATACCACGGGGTACTACTCGGCAATCAGAAAAGAATGAAATCTTGCCATTTGCAACTACGTGGATGGGACTAGAGGGTATTATGCTAAGCAAAATTAGAGAAAGACAAACATCATATGACTTCACTCATATGAGGAATTTAAGATACAAAACAGATGAACATAAGGGAAGTGAAGCAAAAATAATATAAAAACAGGGAGGGGGACAAAAACGTGAGAGGCTCTAAATATAGAGAACAAACAGAGGGTTGCTGGAGGGTTGTGGGAGGGGGATGGGCTAGATGGGGAAGGGGCATTAAGGAATCTATTCCTGAAATCATTGTTGCACTCTATGCTAACCTGGATGTAAATCTAAAACAACTGAAAGGAAGGAAGGAAGGAAGGAAGGAGAGAGAAAGAGAAAGAAAAAATATTCATTCATGGGAAATTAAATAAATTGTGGGGTTTTTTTTAGAACAGAGTATTATGTAAATAACAAAAAACCAAAAACAGGGCGCCTGGGTGGCTCAGTCGGTTAAGCCTCCGACTTCGGCTCAGGTCAGATCTCACGTTCGTGGGTTCGAGCATCAAGGCTCTGTGCTGACAGCTCAGAGCCTGGGGCCTGCTTCTGGTTCTGTATCTCCTTGTCTCTTTGCCCCTCCCCCTCTCATGCTCTGTCTCTCTCTGTATCAAAAATAAATTTTAAAAAAAATTAAAAAACCAAAAAGAAAACACGTGTGTTTTGTAGTTGGCCCTTGTACAACACATGCTTGAGCTGCATGGGTCCAAATGTACACGGATATTTCCCCCTGATAAACACAGTACCACAAATATACTTTCCTTATAATTTTATTAACATTCCCTTTTCTAGCTTATGTTAGCATAAAGAATACATACGTAATACATCCAACATATCAAATCTGTTAACTGACCATTTATGGGACTGATCAGGAAGGCTTCCTGCCCACAGTAGGGCTATTTGTCAAGTTTTGGGGGGAGTCAAAAGTTATATGTGATTTTCAACAGCATGGGGGCTTGGGACCCCTCACCCCCGTGTTGTTCAAGGCTCAGCTATGTGTGTGTGTGTGTGCAACACATACACATATACAGAGCACATTTTCTTAAATTTTTTCATGTTATCTATTTTTGAGAGAGAAACACGGAGTAGGAGTGGAGACATGGGGGAGAGACAGAGGGAGACACAGAATCCGAAGACAGGCTCCAGGCTCTAGCTGTCAGCACAGAGCCCGACATGGGGCTCAAACTCACAAACTGTGAGATACGACCTGAGCCCAAGTCAGACACTTAACCGACTGAGCCACTTAGGCACACCATACATAGCTAATTTTTTAAAAAAAGCTTTCACCTATTGGGGCACCTGGGTGGCTCAGCCAGTTAAGCGTCCGGCTCTTGGTTTTGGCTCAGGCCATCTCACAGTTCGTGAGCCTTTAGCATCAAGAGCCCCTGCCACAGACGATCCGCACACGTTGCGTATGAAAGTTCTCTGAGCACCCGAGGCTTAGTGTGAGGGGACTCTGCTGGGGCGGTGGCTTTGTGGAGGCCTCTGCCTCCCCCCACGGAGCCTCACCGGGGAGCGCGCTCCGCATCTCTGGGCAGCGGGAGGATGGGGCGCCAGCACTGAAAGAAGCTGACAGGTTCCACGCTTGTGCTGCACTCACACTTTTCATTAGGAGCTAAATCCGATTTTCTACATCCCACATGTGATAGGAGGACCCACAGCGATACTGCCTCCCAACACTGAGCGTCTGTCTCTCAGGCTTTCCTGCGTCTTGGCCAGCAGGGAGGGTATCTGAGACAAGGACTGTCCCACGCGAGCAAGTGGACATCTAACTGTGGAGGACAGTGAGGGGCATTTACGAAGCCCGGCTTCTCGCTTTGCCCTCGGAGAGAACGAGCCCAAGTGCCGCGTTCCGTGGCTGTCCCCGGAACCAGGGCCAGCAAGCAGCGGCTCGGACGCCCACGGCCCCCCTGCGGCCGGAGTGCACCCCGGGCCCCGGGGCCGAGAACTGAAGAAGACGTGCAGCCCGCCGAGCATACCTGGTCGCACAGCGCTGACCTCGGGGCCGTGCGCAGCCCTGTCGCCAGCACGGTGGGCGAGCGAGGCGCAAAGGGGAAGTAACCTGCCCACGTCCGTCGGGAGGGCTGGGATTGTGCAGACAACGGACGCCCAGGCCAGGGTTCCTCTCTCGAGGGCAAATTCAGAACTTCAAGTTCTGCTTAAGGGGATGTGGTGTCAAGAGGCTGAGAGCCTGAAGCGGCCGGACGCCTCCTGCCTTCTGCCTGCCATCCTGTCGCCGAGCGCATCTCTCTGTGCACCCATGCCTTCCTCGGAGAGGTGGGCTACCATTCCTGTGATGAGGATCAGAGCAGACACGTGAGGGCTGGGCCAGGGTGGGGGTTGAACGGTTTCCTCTTTTCGGGGGAAGTAATTAAAGTTGCGCAAGAGCTGGGACTCAGGAAACACTGCAGGGCAGAGCAGGCCTTCCCTTCCCTGCGGACCCTGGGCGACCCTGGGTGGTGACGGTCTGGCACTGCCAGCAGCCGGCAGACGCGACACTTACATGGAATCCAGTGGAAAAGATGGGTTTTCTCTATCTCATGTCAAGGGACGAATACTCCTATTCCATTTGTTTGTTTTAAAGTAACAACAACACAAAGTATGCACACAGAAAACTTCCGAGGTATTTGATACTAATGTAACAAACAAGAATGATGGGCCAGTACATCTACAATCCATATGGAAAACCCCAGTGTCCTGAATTGCTTAAATGGCCTATTATGTCTCTGGGATCATCTTCTCGTCCCCGAGGGAAAGCACAGGACACTTCCTGTCCCCCCCCACCCCCACACCGGTGACGCGGAGCTGAAATGCGCTAGAGCAGGATCAAACTCACAACACTAAGAGCAGAACTGAAAAAGTCCATGTGGCATATATTTAGGTACAGCAAAAGGGCGACTCCTGACTGCTGTCTGCATGTGCTGGCGTTTTACCAGAGAAACAATTCTGTGGGGAGCGGGAAAGGGGAAGGTTCTAGACAAGGGACTGACACATACAAGTACCTGCTGAGTGCCAAGCATGTTGTTTATATAGTCTTTTTTTTTTTAATGTTTTACTTATTTTTGAGAGAGAGACAGACAACATGAGCAGGAGAGAGTCAGAGAGAGAGGGAGACACAGAATCTGAAGACAGGCCTCCTGGTTCTGAGCTGTCAACACAGAGCCTGAAATAGGGCTCAAACCCACGAACCATGAGATCATGACCTGAGTCGAAGCTGGATGCTCAACCAACTGAGCCACCCGGGCACCTGTTTATATAGTCTTATCCCAGCTACCTCGCCACAGGAGCATTTGGGTATTGTTTTACAGGTAGGGAAACTGAGGCTCGGGGAGACTGAGGAACTTGCCCATGGTCATAAAAGCACTGGAGCCATTAGTAAATCTAAGAAGTGTTTTCTAAAGGGAAACTGGATATCTTGCAGGCACACGCCAACTCAAAGGAAACCCCTGATAGTAGACATCAGCCCTAAATGCTCCACTACTAATTTATTTTAAAGGAGAAAACACTACATCTTATATTTTAAAATGATCTTACTGCAAAATGGCAGCGTACTATACAGGAGCTAGCATCTATTAATAGCAGTGAATCAGAAATTTAGGGCGTGCTGAAAATGGGGAAGCATTCTGTACGTTCACACGCTACGGATGAAGTAGCCACAAAAGACAACAGTGAGTTCAGTAGTGACCGGGAAATTGGGAGAACGGGCCTGATAATCTGCAGAAAAATCTTGCCCCAATGTAATGTCTCCTGCTTTGCTAAATGCCACGCGTCCTTATCCTGGAAGACGAGCTGATTCGCGGCAGAGCTGGCTTCATGGAGCACACCGCCACGACAGGTTACACCTTCGGCAGGTGATCTGAATCCCAGGGGGTAATAAGCCCCCGGGAGGGAAGGCAGCGTAAGCTCGAAGGACCCGTGGGAAGATGCCGCACAGAGACCTACTCCTCGCACCCAGACATCTGTGCTCTCCAAACTGGCTTCTTTCTTGAAGCAGAGCTTTCTGGGCTTGAGTGGCTGTTGTAATCACAGCCTCTGAAATCTAAAAAGGAACGTTAACTTGAACACCTACGTAGAAGGTAACAGAGGAGACGCCCGCCACAGAGCATCTCCCTCTGCAGCAGGCATCTGCAGAGCTTCGTGGGGCGAAGCGTGGATTTCTCCTTTGAAGCTCCTGTGTGAGGCCGCGCCACGGCCGCACACGGCACACTCTGGAAACGCCTCGGCAAGAGGAAGCATCTGCTCACAATCACTGTACAACACAAAGGAGGAGGGCACCTTCAGGTTAGTGGGGAGGAGGTTCCAGGCTCTGCAAACTGCTCCGCGTGCCCCCCGCTGCGGCTCTGGGGGCGCCTGAAACCCAGCCCCAGCGGGGACCCCGCAGTGCGACCCGCCTCCACCACGCTAGTCCGCCGCTCCTCTCAGGTTCGACTTTCCCGGAACTCCGGAATCGTTCCACATAATAAATCTATGTTTAGTGCATTTTAAGTGAACTTGACCATATGACTTTCACCACTTCCTTTTTGTGTCTTGTTGTGTTACTTCATCGTATGCCACAAGTCGGTGTTTTGAAGCAGCTGACTGTAAGAAAAGTGTTTCATAAATTGCTAATTCAGGAGCTCTAATGGCAATTTAGCATTCACCTCACAAAGGACCCTCCAAAACACAACCCTAAGAATAAACTAACCAACCCTGAACAAGTACTGAACAAATGCAAAAAGGAAGTTCTTCTCCCTAAGTCCCCAAAATTGTTTTACTTTTGTGAAAACGTTTCAGAAAACCAAACACAGCCCCTTGTTAAGCACTAACAATACCTCTGCTCTCATATTTAAGGTGCCTCCAAAGGCCATCCTGGCCCAAAAAAATACAGAAATCTGAACGATAAACTCTCTGCCATAATCACTTCTGTTGTAATCTGTCTGGACAGAAATCCGCCGGAGAGGGGAGGGCAGAGAAAAGAAGAAAAGGGGGTACAGCTCCCTCCGGGGGCCTCACTCCCGGTGCGGCAGCAAGACCAAGGCTGTGGTTCTTGGAAAGAGCTGGAAAGCTTCAATGACCGAAGCTATACACACAATGTGCAGCTCGGCCCTGACTCCAAGGCCACCGTCTGTCCATACCAAGTCCGCTGCACGCGGTCCCAATGAAGCCCGGCTCCTATGGAGCTGTCTCACGGCCAAGAGCTCGCCTGGCTTCAAATACTAATAAAAAGCAATCTTTATTAACCACGGTGCAGGGGCCAGAAAGAGAAGTCCACCCTATGTCCTCAGGTCTCATGCACCTCATCTTATTTGTGGCTAGTTCTTGATCACACCGGGCGGTCCCTGATCCCTGATGGCGTGCGGAGCTAGCCTGACCTGGTTCACAGGGTGTTCTCCGCAATTTATAATGTCCCTACGCACACGGCTGCCACATGCCAGCCCCTGGAGCTCCACTACCCACTCCCTAGAGCCCATTGCAGAACAAGAAGTTGCCACACATCTGTGGGCAGGACAGATCAGAGATCTTCACTCTACAGTGAGCAGAAGGGAATTACGTAAGTGGCTGGGTCCCAGTTCACGGTCCACCACGACAGCCCGCTGACTGCCCGCTCCGAGCAGCGGTGCCCATGGCACAACTGTGCGTGCAATTTTATCAGCAACAAGTACGGCCGGGCTGCAGGAGGCCGGGGGAGACCGGCAGGCACAGCAAAGTGGCACAACACGCTTCTAAAGCCTACCAGCAGCTAAAACCTACAGAGGAATCAAGTGACATTCTTTAAGAGAGGGGAGGGCCAGGAAGAACTATTTAGGGCCAGGAAGAACTAAAAGAGGGAGAAGTTGAAGATGCTGGGAAAAGAGGTCATAATTGAAGGGCCCACATAGTGGCAGCGGGTGGGGACAGCAGAGAACATGGCCATGTTCGGGGTGAAGTTCAGAGCCTGCACCCAGCAGTGGGCGTGCAACAGAGAGAGGCCCACAGATGAGAGAGGTCGGCAGTCCGCACACGGCTCCGCAAGTGCCGGCCCAGCCTCTGACGGTGCTGCTCAACAGTCCAACCTCCCTGACGTCCCCCATGACTGCTCTAGTATCTTCCTCCTCCTGTCACCAAGCTGAGTTTTACTCACTGCGGGTGTGTGCTCAGACATCAACAACTGCCAGGGAAAGGCCTCTGTCAGGTGACCATGCCTATTCCGAAGGGCCTGCTCTGGCCTCCCACCTACCCACCCTCTGTCCCTCACATCCTGTGGCTGTCAGAGTGCCTGACACATGGCCAGTATCTGAGAACCGGAAGGAGGGAGAGGGGATGATGATGTTTGCAAAGTGAACAGAAGTGTACTTAAGGCTTCTTTTGGTGCACAGGTCTTTTGGTGTAAGGGGAAGTGGGTAGGGCACCCCTTAGGATCCCAGGGACAATGAGCAGCGATAATGGAGGGACCGGGGCTCAGCTGGGTAGAGGCAGGAGCCAGCAGACACCTGTTCTGAGGGGTAAAAAGCAGACCGCAGCTCAGGGCACCACTTTAGCCCTTGGCTTGCCCTAGAAACCTTTGGGGAGAAACGTGTTCTGCAAAGAAAGCCTTCTCACTCTTGCTGAACCCTGCGAACCTGTGCTCACAGCTCTGATGGTGGCCTTAGACCCAAGGCAATGAGTTTACCACGAAAAGACAGGGCCACATCAGCCACACGAGAGGTTTCCGGAATTTAGAATGGAAGGCGGCACACGAACTGGAGGGAGAAGGGTTGATGGGGTGCTGGTCACGCGAGGACATTCAGCACACCAGCGTCGTCCCCATCAGCAAGCTCAGGACAGCCCAGCCTGCCGTCACGGGTGACCATGCTACTTGGGGCGGGGCACTCTGTCTCCACAGCTGGCAGTTCTGCCTTTTGCTTTCTGTGGGGCCCCAAGTCTCTGCTCACGTGACACAACTCTCCCGTCCACCCCCACACCACATCGGCCGCAGCAGTGGCTTATCTCACAGAAAACACAAAGGGGAGATAAGAGCACATGGTCCACATTTCTGCTGTTACAAGAGAAAGACGCAATACTTTCCAGCAGGCACGAGGTGGGGACACCACAAACCAAACAGACGGGAAAAGTGCTCCACAGGTCCCTCGTGGTTGTGGCACGGCTGCCGGACACGCAATCCCTTCCGGCTCATTTGCTGGGATGAAGAAGGCCGAAACGTCAGGACTGGCACTCTGGCTCCGTATGTGAGGACGTGTGGAGAAGGTAACTTGTTAAAGGCGTTTTCACCGAACAAGACTTAAGTGCGGCTGTCTGGGTATCCCGTAACTCGGTCCCAGATTCGGTTCCCCAAACGAGCTTGGGCCCAGACGCTCTGCTGTGCAAAACCCGTGGACACACGGCCACGGTTTACTCCTCCTGTGATTTACGGAAGAGGCCACACGGCTGGCTGTATACGGACTCTCTTCCTTCTGTGAGGGAAGACCCTCTTCACTTCTAAGAATGTGTTCAGACTTCCCAGCCTATTTGCTTAATGTTAATATTCCTATATCAGTCTTATTTTGGTTAATATTTGCCTGGTGGATCTTTTTCTAACAGTTATGTACTTCCAAGTGTCCTGGGTATTTATGTATTAGGTGTGCCCTCTGAAAAAAACACATAGCATGATTTTTAAGAGATAGTCCATCTTCTGTCTCAACGAATATAAAACAGTAAAATCTGTTTTGTATTTACTGTAATTATTGATACGTATGAGCAAGTTACTACAATGTATTTTGCAATTTCGATCATGATTTTTGTTTTGTTTCTTTTGCTTCCACCAGACCCACACGCATGAATTTTTTTTTACCCAGTTTTCTGGATTTCTTTCCCTTCTGTTTACTACGAAGTGATGCTTCCCATCCCTACACTGTCAGTGGTCACTCAACAGGGCGACTGCGCACCTGGGTTCACAAGCGTCAGGTAGCCAGAAGGTCCTGCACCCTCGGAACCTTCCGCTGCCCATAGAAGAGCGCCCTGGCACATTAGTCCCACGTCTTACGATCACCAAACCCCCTGTCTGCTGTTTAAATGGCCAATCCTTTGATTTACAAATATATTTACCTATTTCTATGCTTATTCGTGATCCTAGTCCTTTCTTTTCATATTTCCCTTTTTATTCATTTAACTAGCTCATTCAACACATATCTGCTCGTCAACTAAGTGTGCCAGCCACTGCCCTGGCGTCACTCATGGAGACGTGAACAAAGTCCCTGTTCCTGCGGTGTCCACACTACAGTGGTGCTTCCCTTACTCGTACTAAACTGTACGCTTTAGACCTTCCGGCAAGTACTGGAGTCCCGGTGTCCCCGCCTCGGTCCGCACTTCGTCCTCATCACTGAACGGCAGTTCAGCCGCATCTGGAATTCCAGGCTCAGAGTTGATTCCCCAACTTCCAGAACCTGTGATTCCTGGCGAGAAGCTGGCTCTTTAACAGCCCTTTGCCCTGGGCTGCTTCTGTCACTTCTCTCTTCCTGTTTTTAATGCTTTGTCTATGACGGTCCGCAGTTTTGCCACAGCGTGCTTTGGTTTGGACGTGTCTTACTAGACGACTTCTTTTTAAATTAACTTTCTCCATAGCTCCTTATAACTTCCATATAATAGAGCACACACACACACACACACACACACACACACACACCGCACATGCCATGTTATTGTAATTTCTCCCTCCTTCACTCTGCTTGCAAAACAAAACAAAAAACACACTTACCAAATAATAAGTTATAGGAATGACCTGGCCTGGGCGCTCTAAATGACGCTACCGCATACATTCCAGACTTCCTCTCTAGAAGCCTTTACTGTGCCTACTTTCCAGATAAGGAAGTTAGTCTCATAAACTGTAAAGAGATTTTTCCATTAAAACCAATGCTCCAACTCCACACATCCTCTGCTCTGAACACACCCCCGCCTATCTCTGAGCACACCCACTGCAGAGAACCAGAGAAGGGCCAGGAAACGCTGGCCCGTCGCTGCCTGATTATACACTGAAATTTCACAAGCTAGTCAACAGACACTGGTACAATAAATACGGCAAAAACATCCGGGCCATTTTTCTGTTTCAAGAACACATCACTGATGACACATCCCTCTGCACAGGCAAGGACACCTCATGCTCAGATCTGAGCATCACCTCTTCTGATCGCCTTTCTACCTACGTGACCAAAGCGAACTCCTCTCAGATGGGGTTAAAACTAATTCAAAACCGAGCTCATGGGCACCGAGGAGAGAAACCAGTGAAAGCCACGGTGTTACCTGTGCTACTTCTTCAAAATCTTCATGGCGTTTCTGCAGAGCTCTGGCCCGATGAAGCGATTTCCCCACACCCGTATGTTTGCTGAGAAACGCTTCTCCATGGTTCTCAATCCAGTCCAGCACCTGCAACAAAAGACAGGTACATGTGCCGTAAAAACAATGTTCTGCCCTGTTTGGCGGTTAGGGCTATCCACTGGAGACACTCTGTTGTCAAAACTACAACAAGAAGCAAGAGGGGGGGGAAAGAACTAGAAGCAGCTGGACACTAACACGTCTGATCAGTTTTCCCAGCATGATTTTCAACAGCTCTTACTGCAGAAGCGTAAGTCTGTCTCTGTGTAAACATTACGTGCCATCATGATTAAATCTCACCTCATTTTATGCATGACGGAGCCTCCAGAACGAAGTGGGTTTTGGATAAGAGAGTGGTTATCAAACCACAAACAACCAGTTTAACTTAACATTTTTATAAGGCTCAAAGCTTCACAACTCAGGCGATTCAAGTGTAACTACAGAGTTAATGTTTTTCTGTCTCTTCTATAGAACGCTGAAAACACAGAAGTAAAACTTAAGAAAACAAAACACTTAAATGCCTCTGTCCTGGTCTTTGAGGATAATTTATTCCGTAAACCTCTAAGTTGTCGGGAAAGCTGAACACTCCATGAATTTAATTACTTAAAAGTTCTTGCAAGTTGACATCCACTATGTAAAGAAAGGGAGGACAAGTTAGGCAGTGTGACCTGATGTTTTCAAGTTCATGGTCGGCACAGAGCATAGTTCACTGGCTTCCATACTTGAAAAACCACACACACACACAAACTGACAATATCTAACAGAAAAAAAAAAAACCTAGAAAAATATTTACACTACCATCAAATGTACACTTTGCCTCATTTTTAAAGTTTACTTTTTATTTATTTCTAGGGGGGAGGGGCAGAGAGAGGGACAGAATCCCAAGCAGGCTCCACATTTGTCAGATCAGAGCTCAACGCAGGGCTCGAACTAACAGACCGTGAGATCCTGGCCTGAACCAAAATCAAGAGTTGGAGACGTAACCAGCTGAGCCACCCAGGCGCCCCCACTTTGTCTCTTTCTAATGGAGAAAAGATAACTACCAAAGAATAAGTCAGTGACATCTTCCACCAAAAACTAAAACTTTTAGGCAGAAGATATCTGGATATTTGGACACGCTTGTTGACGTACGGCTAAGGCCGCCTCCCATGCGTCACGCTCAGTAACCACAGTAACTGAATACGGATCAAAACGATCTCTGACCGAAGAACAAACTGGGGAACGTACCGCCGGGACATGGTCTGGAGGAAAACCTAGAAGCAGACCAGGAAGGGCACTCCACCAATGCCACAGTGAAAGGGCCCTTCACTTGGGACTCACTGCTATGAAAAGGGTCCCTCGCCCTTTGTTACCTGCACTAGAGATCAGCTGTGGGGACAGAGCTCTTAAAAAAAAAAAAAAAAAAAAAAAAAAAGAGGCAGCTGGAAAGGGCCAGTCGTGCAGGGACAACTGGACCTGTTATCCGTTGCTCCAAACCCATGACCTTCAGATGCCAAGGGTCTAAGGGCCCTTTCTGCATAGGGTTTAGCAAAGTCGGCAGTACACGTACCTAAAATAGCCTGCAGACCTGAATAAGTGGCCGGTGGTCCTCTCAGCTGCCCTGTAAGACGAGCAGAAGTGCATGTGCGTGGAGGAGGTGGGCAAGGCCCAGAGGCCAAGCCTTCCCGCAGGTGCTAAAGCTAAACATTTACCTTATTGTCACAGCTCCTTTCTGAACCTCTTCTGTCAACGCCACCAACCTCTAGTCACCTCGGGTCACACTATCAGAGTAATTCTTAGTGGATCTGCATGCTTTCTGTTACCGCACTCCCAGTCCTCGGGAAAGCTCTCGATTCCACCCTTCGTGTCTAGCCCCGGCTGCACACCTGGGGTCCAGCTGTGTGTTCTCGGGCAAGTTCTCTATCGTTTCCGGACAAGAAGCTTCCCTAGTGCTCAGGGCTGATAATGACGGGGAGCCGTGAGTACCCGGTGAGATCTCTGTTACGCTCACCAATACCAATGCGGCGGACACGCAGCACACGTGCCACCCCCACCCATGACCCACAGCCGAGGGCACATTTCCATCTAATTTTAAACTCCCTGGTGGCACAAGCTATAATAGCCATTGCTTTCTAATTTAATTTTTAAAAGTAATCTCTACGCCCAACACAGGGCTCAAACTCATGACCACGAGATCGAGAGTCACATGCTCTACCCACTGAGCCGGCCAAGTGCCCCTATCCACGGCTTTTAGATTAGTGTGCTTAGTACATTATTTTCCTTTCTTGAGACCAGGGAGAGACAACGTGCTTCAGTACTGCCATTAATAAGCAGTGCTACATTCATGCCTGACTTCAAGGAAGACATCAGCCACTGAGCCGTTTACACGAGTCTCTGAATCCATACTATCAAACACGGTCCTGTTCCACTCCCAAGACACGTCCACTGACAACTTCAAGACGTTTCAGCCTCAAAGGCTGGGTACAGTTAAATGGAATGTGCCTCTGGGCATGAAGCCAATACAGCGCAGAAGACAAGGATCAAATATTTTAAGCTTGAAAAGAACTCAAAGAAATGTAAGTGATACCGATGCTACAGCCAATCTGCCCATCAGATCTGTATGAAGGGCTAAGAGATTTTTCTTTTTAGCTATAGGATATTCCTTTTATTCTTCAATTTTACTGTTAAAAGAAAAATTGAGTCACTAGAAAGCAGCAACGTGATGATTACTGGGAACTCAATACAGGCTTGACATAAGGGCGCAATTTCAAAAAGTAAAAGGTAAACACTATCTGGTAGGAAGGGCTGAGGAAGCAAAATATAGAATTTTAAAAACAATAAAAATTTGTTTTTTAAGCCTAAGAAAAGTCTTTCGGGAAGCATAAGGTGGAAATTAAAGCTATTATGAACCAACCAACTCGGGGTTACAATTTTTCTTTTATTAGTGGTTCCTTTAGAATTGTAAATACCAGGTGAAAACATGTTTCCAACAAACATGAAAGTAATTCAAAGAAGGTGTACAAACGCCAAGTACTTAAAAAAAAAAAGTGGCAGACAATTGTGAAATCCAGCTCATACTCAAAACCAAATTCCCCCACAAGGCGCTGGCTTCTTTCACAAGTTTGAGAACATTCCCCAGATTGCCAAGGAATCCTGAATCAGTGCAAGTGTCCAAAGAGCATTTCGAAGACACGCTTGTGGAATCTTTTCCATTTAAAACATAAAAATATTTGGAATCAGGGGCTTCATCAGCTTAGTCCAGCCGGCCGCCTCCCTGACCCAAGCTATGGCCAGCGGCTGCCATTTGTCTTGTGACCCCAACCCCAGAAATCCCTCAAACCCTGGCCCAGGGTTTGCTGCTCTGTGGCTGGACTGCAGGAAAAGGCCCCAAGTGACGCCCTCCACAGGCTCCCTGGTCCCTGGGAGGCCCGCGCCACCTCGCTCTCGGTTCGCAGGGTGCAGTGTGAGCTCACCCCTCTGTACATCAGTGCCCTCTAATGGATGCAGTGACAGCCCCAACGTCAAGGTCACTCAGAAGTGAGCCACCACACAACACAGACAGGGTCCCAGCATCTGATCAAAATGTCAGATGGGTAGGAAACCTTACAGACTGTTCAGCTTCACTCTCTGTAATGACAAGATAGATCATGAGGTTGGCAAGTAGGATTCTGTTCATTTCTCACCTAATAATTCTACTGCTGTTGAGAACCTGAGGTTGCAGCCGGCACTGACCTGGGCTGTGCACGCACTGAGCCATCAATCCGCACAGTGAGCTGGGGGAGGGGCGGCATATTATATCCTCATTTCACAGATGAAGATACAGGACAAGGACCCTCAACTACCGGGTGGAAGAGCCAGTCTTGGAACTCGGACCCGGGAAGTCTGGGCAGAGGGTCCACTGTCTTAACTTCTAGTCTACATGGCTGCTGAGCTGGCTCAGCTGTAAGGCAGGTGGAACAATGAGGTCTGGAAGGAAAGAACTGCTTCTGTTGGTAAATGGCAGGGGGGAGGCTCCTGGGCAAATGACCTCTGATGAAGTGACAGTGTTATAATGGACAACAAACACCAGCCTTCAGCTAAAAGCAGTGGGAACTGGCCACTGACGCCCATCCCCCAACTCACATGGCAGCGTTCTGGCCATTTTGCCCCACATGTGATTTTCTGTGACAAGCCGCCACTACCTAACATCCACGGTTTCAGGGATTACTTTTTTTTTTTTAAATCATGTTTTGAGGCAGAGAGAGTGAGCACACAAGTGTGAGTGGGGAAGGGACACAGAGAGAAAGAGAGAGAGAGAGAGAGAGAGAGAGAGAGAGAGAACCTGAAGCAGCCTCCATGCTTAGTGCGGAGCCCGATGTGGGACTTGATCCCACGACCCTGAGATCATGACTAGAGCCAAAATCAAGATTCAGACACTCAACTGATAGAGCCATCCAGATGCCCTATAAATTGCTAATTCTAGTAACGACTGCCTTTTTTTAAAAAACACTTTGTGAATAAATACCACACCCTCAGCAGAGGAAACTAATTCTTATAAACCTGTGTCTCAACAGCAGGCAACATGAAGACCAATGAGAAGACATTTTTTCCTTTAAAATGCAGAGGTGTTTATTTCAAATACCAACTGGAACAGCCTTCTAACGTGACCACGCGTCATGTCACTGCTGCCAGCATCATTTATTGATAAACTATTCCACGCTATGCTTGGGTAATACATGCACGTCCATGATCCCTTACACACACACACACACACACACACACACACACACACACACACACAAGCTAAAAGAGCTCTGAAATTCTCATTTTTTTTTCAAAACTTGGTCCCAAAAATTCATTCGGCATTAAGACCGGAGTCCCTGTCATGTAAGTCCTTGTGCATCTGGCTGCAGAAGTCCCCATGCTTTACTTCAGAGTACGGGGCGGGGCGGGCGGCCCAGACCCCACTGGACTGTCCTGCATCACAGTGTACACACTCTGTTCTCTTCCTCAAGTCACAAAAGTTCTTAACCCCAAATACATCTACCCCCAAGGGCTACAAATGCAGAAAGTGGACTTTTATTACTGTCCCTCTTCAACAAGACATGGGGGCTCAGAGAAGCGAAGTGACTCACCCAAGAAAAACAACCTAGAAAACCGACTCAGACGCAGGTCTTCGGAGCCCCTCACTGAGGCTCTGACCCGTCATGACGTCACGTTACATCACGGTTTGGAGCCACTGCATGAACACTGAAAAATTACTTCTCAAGTCAGAGCTCCAACTCGCGGATGGCTGTGAAAACTAGAGAAGACCTCGGACGGGAAACGCCCAGGAACACGTGAAGCCAGTCTGGTTTTCCTGGGAAGCTGGGAGGCAAGGCGCAGTCAGGGAAGGTGTCCACTTATCTCTCAGTTCCAGCTCCCGTCGTGAGGAGACATAAACGGTGAAGAAGTGTCTTCTGTCCTAAGAATTAGGACTCCTTCAAGTCACATTTATTCGGTTTGCGAAACACAAATAACACGAAGCAAGCGAAAAACCAAGGTAGTTTCTAAAATGCTCTCAATGTGTTCTTGGGTGTATCTCATCAGATCTTTCCAGTGGCAAAATATTAATTTCCTCCCTGCCCATCCTTCATTCCCTATAAAACCAAAATTAACCCAGTTTCATTTAGTTATTTCCTTCTTCAACCACTGCTGGTTTTCACTTAAATCACGAAGGATGCCGATCTAAAAACAGACACACTGTGTTTCTAGTGTTGGTTTTTTTTCTTTTCCTCAGTGTTATTTTTAAATAAGTGCTCCTGAAACAATCATTTAGATCAGAGCTTTCTTGATGATCAAGCTGATGGTGTTTTAATGATTCTAACGAAGACCGGCGGCTCACGCAGCGTCACTGGGAATCTGGTAACGGTCAGCAGGAGGCCGACAAGGCGGCTCGGCTTCCCTCAGCGAACGGCTTCCGGAAAGCCTGAGCACTGCGGTGAGCACGTCCGCTGGGAGGCTACTAACGAAACCGACCCCTGAGGTGAAACCACAAACGAAGGAACACTCCGAGCGGCTTACTGAGATTCACGGACTCGCCCTATCTCGGGCTGCCAGCTGCTGCTCTTCCTGAGGCTCAGGGTGTACAAGTCGTGCACCCGGACTTGTACCCGGAACCAGAGTCTTAGTCACGTTCCTCCCTTCCCGGCGGAGGCCAGGCCAGCTGACCACCTGCGCGGGCAAGAACAGGGTTAGAACGTGAGAGCTGAGGCAGCCGCGAGGAGCTGGACGGGCTCCCTCGCACCTACCCGCTCCCCAGGGGACTAACTGGACTCCTCCCAGCGGTGGGCAGCCCCCCGCTTCTAGGAAGCCCCGCCCCACTTAGATATTCCTCCTCAAGTAAGACGTCAGTTCAGTTTTACCCTTTGATTCACTCAGAAGTGAACCATCCTCCTCAGGTCAAGAGCAGCGAAGCAGGTAAAAACCCTGGGCTTCCTGGAGCTTCGGTCTAGTCACTGGACTGTGTCAAGGCTCAGCTGTAGTACGTGGAGAGCACGGAGCTGGGCCTCACACGACGGCACGGGCCTCGGGCTCTAAGTTCTCTGATGTGCGTCTATGGCCACACCAGCCCGAACGCGCCCGATCCTGCCTAAGTTCTATGAGGTGCACGGCGCGACTTCCACAGCGACAGGAGACACAGTCAACGTGTGCCTGTGGGCTCTGAGGACGAAAGGAGGGGCCAGGTCCAGTATTCACAGCTACCTGACAATAATCCCGGGGCCCCCATTTCTTCCTTTCTCTCCACTGGAGTCTCCGCTTCTTCATTCACTGCATTTCAAAATCAGAATTAAGTTTGCTCTAAAACGCTATACAATTGTTCTTAATATAGAAAGATCTTCAAAAAATATGGTTTCTAGGGGCATCTGAATAGCTCCGTCTGTTAAGTTTCTGACGCTTGGGTTCGGCTCAGGCCACAATCACACAGTTTGTGAGTTCAAGCCCCGCACTGAGCTCTATGCTGACAGCACAGAGCCTGCTTGGGAATTCTCCCTCTCTCGCTCTCGCTCTCTCTCTCCCTCCCTCTCTCCCTTCCTGCCTCCCTCCCTCTCAAAATAAGTAAACTTTAAGAAATATATGTGGTTTCTAGAACATTCCAAAATATACTATAAGCCTAATGCCTACGTGGAAAAATAAGCTATTTAAATAAACAAAACCCTCAGCAGCTTACACAAATGTACAGCAAACATCACTGCAAATACAGAACTAAAACGCCCTGCGTTGCAAGAGCTGCTTCTGCTCCCTGGAACTAAGAGCGTGTGAAATGTCAGAAACACACGCTCCGCGCACGCCCTCTTGGCTAGACAGGAACACAGGTGACATCAGTGAAGAAGGGCTCACAAAGGGCTTGGCGGGGATGAAAGACCTAAGTGTGAGACCTGAAGCCAGAAAAATCCCAGAAGAGAACACAGGCCGTAGTGTCTGTGACACTGGCCACAGCAGCATTCTTCAAGCTATGTCTCCCGAGGCAAGGGAAATAGAAGCAAAAATAAACTCTTGGGACTACACCAAAAAAAAAGCTTCCTTCCTGTGAAGGAAACAATCAATAAAACTAAAAGGCAACCTATGGAATGGGAGACGATATTTGCAAATGACATACCCAATAAAAGGTCAGTATCCAAAATATACAAAAAACTTAGACAATTCAACACCCAAAAAACAAAAAATCCAATTAAAAATGGGCAAAAGATATGAACAGACATACAGATGGCCGACAGAGACACGAAAAGATACTCAACATCACTCATCATCAGGGAAATGCAAATCAAAACTACAATGAGATATCACCTCACACAGGTCAGAAGAGCTAAAACAAAACATTAAAAAAAAAAAAGGGCAGGGGCGCCTGGGTGGCTCAGTCAGTTAAGCCTCAACTTCAGCTCAGGTTATGAACTCATGTTCGTGGGTTCAAGCCCTGCGTCAGGCTCTGTGCTGAGAGCTCAGAGCCTGGAGCCTGCTTCAGATTCTGTGTCTCCCCCCCTCTCTGCCCCTCCTCACCCATAGTCTCTCTCTGTCTCAAAAATAAATATAACATTAACAAAATTTTATTAAAAAGAAGAGCTAAAATAAAAAACACAAAAGACAGTAAGTGTTGGCAAAGATTTGGAGAGAAAGGAACCCTCTTGCACTGTTGATGTGAATGCAAACGGGCAGCCACTGTGGAAACAGCATGGAGGCCCCTCAGAAAGCTAAAAATAGAACCAGCCTACAATCCGGTAACTGCACTACTTGGTTATCTACCCCAACAATACAAAACCACTAATTCAAAGGGATACCTACACCCCTGTTTACTGCAGCATTATTTACAACAGCCAAACTATGGAAGAGCCCAGTGTCCACTGATAAAGAAGAAGTGGCGTACACAATGGAATATTATCCAACCACAAAAAAGAATGAAACCTTGCCCTCTGCAACAAGATGGACAGAGCTACAGAGTGTAATGTTAAGCAAAGAAAGTCAGCCAGAGAAAGACAAATACCATGCTTTCACTCATATGTGGAACTTACGAAAGAAAACAAATGAGCAAAGGGAAAGAGAGGGAGAGGGAGAAAGAGAGAGAGAGAGAGAGAGATGGAAGGAGAAAGAAACCAAGAAACAGACTTTTAATTATAGAGAACAAACTGATGGTTGGGGGGGGCGGATGGGTGAAACAGGTGAAGGGGACTGAGGAGCGCACTTACCACAATGAGCACTGAGTAACGTATAGAGTTGTTGAGTCACTACACTGTATACCCGAAACTAACATTAACCTGTTAACTACACTGGAATTAAAATTTTTAAAACTTAATAAAAAAAAAGGAGTTGGAGAATACTAAACTTTAGTATCATCTACCAATCCATCAAACTTCTAAAAATACATAAACCACCAGTTCTCATGATCATTACCCTACTTTTAATTACGTAAGTACATGAAATCGCTTAAGGAAAACAAAGAAGCTAAGGAAGGAAAGGAAGGAGGAAGGAAGGTGGTAGGTAGGTTATTATCCACATCAAGTCTCACTTTGGATAGTCCCATCAAACTCCAACCACACTGTCAGTCTGCCAACACGAGCTAATCCTTTTGTCTTTCCCAATCTTCGCAAATGAATATAAAATAGGGCAGAGTTATCCCTCCCCCCACCCCCACAAACCCTCCTATGTCCAGATCTCAATCCTGAACACTGAAGTAATTACGCATTGCTTAATAACTTGTCTAGTTACTGAACTACATAAATGCACAAACGTACACACGTTTGCATGCATGCAGCACACCCTGGCCAGCTAATCCCTGGGCACTTTCCCCTCTAGGACCCTGGCAATGCGCCTGGCACTCGATAAAAGGGAGTCTCCAGGCACCCAGGGTTTCCTGGCTCTGCCCACTCCTGAGTGCCTGAGTCAGGGGCGTGATGACCTCTGCTCCCTACTCACTTCCGACTCACCCCGGGCCCCTGGGCTCCCGAGGTCTTGTGTTCTATCTGCTCGGGGCGGGGGGATCCACCCATTTCCCACCCTTTTAACTCCGACCATTGAGCTTTCAGCTCCTTCCAAGTTTGGTTCCTAAGATCACTCTTGAGGTCAAGTCTCTCCCAGGTTCACCAGGACACAAGGTAATGAAAGCTGGCTCTAATCCCACTAGGAAGATCAGCCTCAGGCTCTACCTGCCCCCAGCTGGCTCCTGATCCCTAACCAAACACTTATCCTCCAGTACCCCCAAATTCCAATGGAGAAACTCTCAAAAAAGATGGCAATCCTCTAACCACACTTATCAGGAGCCACAATCAAAACTGTGAGCGTGGGAACGCAAACAGAAGAGAAAGTTAAACAGCTGGGCTATACAATGATTCTGGTGAGTGGGATGAGACTTAAGTTAATGAGCAGAGGACAAGGAGGCTCAGAAATCTTCACTTAAAAGCTAGGTCCACTGTAGGTGATGCCAACCCGCAACTCCTAAGTCAAGCATCACAACGAGATGGCTTCTAGTGGCACAGGACAGAGCCTAAGACCCAAGCCAAACCAGCAAAATGGCGTCTCTGTAGACATGAAACCTCTTTCTTTGCCTTTATGGCATATGCTGATTTCCCTCCCTTGCTGCATTCAAGACCCCCATTTTGCATTCTAGTGGCCAGAACTAGAGAGCTCACCGCATTAGCGGAATTCCCTGGTACTTCCCCGGCCAGTCTTTGTGCCTCATGCCAAGCAGAGCTCCTGCTCCTTCAAGCAGATCTCCCAGTCAGATGACTTGATTCCAATATAAGGCCAATCCTCACCCACTCCGGAATAAATGAAGAAACTTTTTACCCCCAAAGAATCTTTAATTAGCAAAACTGGGGAATTCCTTAAATTTCTTCATCTGCCCACTCATTCAACAAAGACTGCACCCCAGACCCTTAGGAAACACCAGTGAATAAAACGCAGATGGCTGCCAATGGCCTTCCACTTGTGCCCGCCGAGAGGCCTCATGGCTGGCATGCAGGTGCACGACAGGACTCACGCGGTCTCCTCAACCCCGGTCTCGCTCCCTCCACCTTACTCACCTGGCTGCACCCAGGGCAACCTTTTTAACACATGCAGGACCCTGTCCTCCACCCCCCTTCCCCACAGCACCAGGTTCAAGTGCACAGCACACAGGCCCCGCCTGCCATGAACTCAGCGAAAGGGGAAAGCGTTAGCTCAACAGCTTGCTGGGAGCAGCAGAGGGGAAAGACACACACGTGTTAGTACGCCCGTGAAGCCCCAGGATGAGCCGGATGCCACGTAAGTGCTCCTCACTAAAGCCTCACAGCCACTCACAAGTCACGCCAGGCCCTGGCATCAATTTACAGCAGTCAGTCAAGGTCCACTGTGTCCCTTCACTGGCATCCAACAGCCTCCAGAAACAAGTCCCACGCTGTCACCATGAGGTCACCTTTCTGGCACCTGCCCCATCTCACCGCTCCACACCACCCACGCCGGCGGCCTGCCGCTCTCTGCACATCGCTGATGTCATTGCAGTTCGCGCTGCCCGGCCCTCAGCCTTCTACATCGCCAGCCTTTCTGGCTTTCTAACCCAGCCTTCAGGCATCAGCTCAGATGCCACCTCTCCCTCGAAGACTGTCATGGTCCCCGGGCAACGGCTGCCTGTGCCTCTATTACAGGACTTCGTGTTCCCTCTACACCAGACCCTTGATGTTTGAGACAGATGGGGACCACGCTCCCTGGATCCCCCACACCTGCACGAGTCATTCAAGCACAGATATTCACCCTTATCCTGCGTGTGCGAGGCGCGCCGGTAACATGGGTGGCTACTTGCACTTCCCCCCTCACTCCAGCCACCAGCTTCATAGGCAGGACTCACCTTTACGCCTCAGCAAGTCACACCTGACGATGACCGGACACACAGCACCGAACGTGAGCATGCTGCCGTCTGGTTTACTAGACCACCGACTGTCTGCTCCCACTGGCCTCGATTCCTCAGGAGAAGGAGCTTCGGCCCAGGAAACAGTTACCTCTGTGTCTCTGAGTGCCACCCATCAGATTAAGAGGTTTGGAAAAAAAGAATGCAACGTGGATGACAAGAATCCAGAGGATACTAGACGTGCTTCGCCATTTTCACAGAACATCTGCTAACGGCCCCACATCAACCTGCAGGGAGCTCTCCCAGGAAGTAACCGCAAGGGCTGATGCTCGCACCCAGACGTGAAGGGCTACCCCGCGGCTGGGCGGGGGCAGGGAGGGTTTTCTGGAGGTCTCCCCGCCGTGGGGGCCTCTGTGGAGAGGACAGCCTGCTTCAGCAAAGCAGAATCCGGGCTGTTCACCTCACCCACCTCGCCGGGGTCACTGCATGGCACCAATTCACAGGCAGGCAGAGTGACGGCGAGCAGGACAGGGGTTTGGGGCCACCCGACGGAGTACCTCCTTCCACAAGCATCACCCCATTGGAACAAGTGCAGGAAAAATAACCTTGTCGGAGCAAACTAAAGTGCGCCCGATGCTGACGATGGCTGCTCAGCACGACACGGCCATGCCTCCCCCAGCCGTCCCGAGCGCCCCTCTAACAGGACACGCAGGGCGACGGGAACTCACGTATTACCTGATCCTCCAGAAGTGTGGCCGGGTGTTCATTTTATTTTTTATTTAATTTTTAGAGAGAGATTGAGAGAGCGTGAGCCGGGGGGAAGGGAAGAGGGAAAGGGCGAGAGAGAGGGCGAGGAGAGCGAGAGCGAGAGCGAGAGAGTGAGAGAGACAGAGAGAGAACCTGAAGTAAGCCCCCCACTCGGCACAGAGCCCCACGTAAGGATCAATATCCTGGGATCGTGAGCTGAGCCAAAATCATGAGTCAGCCGCTCGGTGGACTGAACCACCCAGGAGCCCCTCCTTTTATTTTAAAGTCAACAGTGACCGAGGTCTCTGTCTGTCAGTGGCTAGCAGGCACACCTGAGCAGTCAGTGCACCCCGTTCCTCCATCGGCCGACTGGACCAGTAGTGAGGGCCACACGGTAGCTCCACTCCCCTGCCCCTTGGCACCTGAGCACCTGAAACACCTTCCATGTTGAAATTACCAAACTTCCTTCGTTACAAAAACCGTTAGCCACTAAACCAAACTTATTCAAACTCCTCACGCCCACTGTCGCCCTGCCCTTCCTCGAGAACACGCTGGGAGCAGTCTGGCTTCTGTTTCAAGTACCTTCCACAGACAAGCGCAAACTCTGCTAGAGCGCTGTTCCCATAAAAAAAAAAAAAAAAAAACCGCATCACCCCCTAGCTGTTGTGCAGTTAGCTGCTCTTCTTCGTTCTCAGCAGTATCTACAGATGCTTTCTCCTCCCTCAAAACAACCATGCAAAACCCACTTGTGGTATCGAGTTGGCTCATGTTTTTATGGACTCGGTCTTCATCTTCATGCATTTACCTTCTGCTGACAATGTCCTTCTAAAGGACTGTTTTGTGTCCGTTTATTCTCAGCTTACTTCTCCTAGTGTTAGCTCAATATGGCAAAAACGTCCACGTGCTGTAATTGCTGGAGTCTCAGAAACACATTTCTGGTTCTGACATCCTACACTCCTTTTGGAGGTAAAGTGCTTGCTTTGCTTAATCTTATCAACTCTGCTTCATGCTCCATGATTCAAGCCTACACAGCAATTTCCTGTTTGCATAACAAGTCCAGACCATTCCAGATCATTTTATCAAAAGAACGCTTCCTTGAAGAGCAATTATCTGTTTTCTATGAAATGCTAATAGGACCATATATGCCTTATGTGGATTGCAAAACACTTTCCCCTGCCGACACCAACCCAACCTACGACGCTTGAGAAAAAAATCTAGCTTAAAAACTAGTCTCGTAATTATCAGAATTACCTTTCTACATATAAAATTTAACGTTTGCTGTTTTCAGATTCAAAGGCATTAGGTACTTGGTGCCAAATTAGATGGCTAGACTCCTCAGCCTCTTCCCAAAGGTGCCTCCCGACTCCCCCGCCATAAACTCAGGGGCCTATTCTCACGTGCCTGCTGACCCCTGGAGCCACCAGAGCTGGGAAGACGGGGGAAGGACACAAGTCTGGAAGGTGTGACGGTCCGTGGATGTGTAATGAATACCCGATCCAAGGGACAGAGAGCTGAGTGGGAAAATCCTTTAAGGATTACCTTTAAACGATTAACATTTCACGGTTCGTGAAAGTTTTCAGACAATTAGGAGAAGCTAATATTCAGGCTGTGGCCACGGGCGCCTGAGTTCTCACAATTGAGTCCCTGACATGGACTCCTCCCTGTTCACTCCTTGCTCCATCTTCTTTCCCTGGCAATTACCCCCTTTGATTAAAATAACACTGGCAAGAAGCATGAATAGCATCAAAACAGACATGTCTGGGATTTGGTATATTATGCCATCTTCAGGGAACTCAAAACCCAGAGTGGAATCAAGGCGTTCTGTGTGAACACCGAAAATCAGAGAGCAAGTTTCCACTACTCTGAACTCACCAGACTCACACTGCACGAAGGACGGTCAGTAAGACATGGAGAAGCTGTGTGTTTGCAGCGCACAGCACAGCCCTCTGCACCCTCGGCCCGCTGGCCTTGGGACCGCGCTCGGGGAGGTGACTCTGAGCCCGGACGTGTCCGCGCAGCGCTCCGGGCGCCCGGGGAAGAGAGGGAGGTTTCGTTCCGGCCCTATCGCTGTGGCATCCGCCAACTCCTCAGAAGTCCTCACCCCCAGTGTCTACACCTCGTCCACACCCTAGTCTCCCTCTGGTTTAAGGCAAGGACACAACTTTCAGCTTGTCTATCACTAAAGCCACATCATATTTTATATGCCGCCGCAGCTTGACTCCTCAAAACCCTGGCGGCAGGACAATCCTCTTTACTCTGTAACGAGGGCACAACCAGCGTGGGGACCGGACTCATGGTTACTTTTCTAACAACAATAACCAAAAGGTGAAAACTGCTTAGAAATTAATAGTCCTAAAATTCCACTTTTTCTTGGCTAGACAACTATTTATTGAGCACCTACTGTGTACCTTGGTGTGCACCATCTACCCAGGGGGAAGAGAAGCGTCGTTAGCTTTGTGCGTAGCTGATCAGGGAGCAGACAAATCCTCAACTGTGCCGGCGCCTGGGGGCTGGGGCCACCGGCGTTATTCTCACACAGGAAACTGACGGGGAATGACCCGTTTCGAGAACACCCGGAAGTCTCCAGCGGAGGCCCCGTGCCACCTCGCACGCTCTGCCGACATCCACGCCTTCTAGAAACCACGGTCATTCACGGAGGGGAAAGTGGCTGTGTGCGTGCGTGTGTGCACCGTCTTCCTTCCCTCTCCCGTCCTCACCCGGGAGGCCCGGCGCCGGCCCGAACGCCCCCACCCGCCCGGAACTGACCTGCTGCACGTCCTGCTGGAAGACACAGAGCTGCAGCCGCTGGTGCAGCCGGACCTTGCGGTGCTGCCAGATGTTCTCGAGCTGCCGCTGGTGGTGCAGCACCTCGTGGATGACGTCCAGGACGTGGTGCACGGCCTTGGAGTAGTTGGCCGAGGCCGTCAGGGAGTCGGAGCTGCCGGGGGTCAGCGGCCGCTGCAGCTTGTCGAGGAGGGACTTCCCGTCCTGGCTCACCTGCCGGGAGACACACGGGCGTCAGGCTACCCAGGGGTCACGGCGTCCCCGGGCGCGTGTGTGCACACACTCACACACACTCGCACACGCAGGTAAGCTGTCGTCTTCCTCACAGGCATGTTTCGTAAAGAACAAAAGTGAAAACAAATCCACCCGTCCTCCTGCGACGATGCCGCAGGACCCCACGCGGTGACCACGGATGTAACGCACAAGAACGCTCCTTTTCAAAAAGCATCGTAGGAAATGCCATTCTTGATGAGGAAACATAGTATTTTGCCTTAAATGGTGTAAGTCAGTGGATGTATACTGCATTGCTGGGCTATCTAGAAATTAAAATTTTAAAGTAAGAAATTTCTCTCGAGAGGCTGTTAGACTTAAACAATCACAGTGCAGCAAAGTTTTAACACCAAATCTTGAGACCTCAGTTAAGAAAAATGATCCATAATTTAGCTCTTGGCAAAGAATATATACTTAAACCTTCTGACGTAGCTGGAGAGCAATTTTACTTCACAGACTAAAAATGCTAAAGTACTGTTTTACTGATTCATGAACTTAAAGATATTTTAATTAAAATGCCATTTCTAAAAGGGATTTCAATATTACTTCTATATTACAGCGGCTAACGACCAAATTACAATTAAGAGACAGCGGTCAGACCAACCAAGGAAATAAGCAAAGATAAAAGTGGAATGCGGCACCTATGTATTCTTCAAGTTTAAGTGATTCTTAAGCTAAAAGCACGCTGGATGTGACAGGAACAGCCGGACCAGATCAGACAAGAAAAAGGGCACGGAGCACATGAGCAGCGAGGCTGGGATTCGGGGGGTCCTCACATACATCATCAGCATGATCTCCGTGCTCAGATGCGTCTGAATCTGAAACCCTCACCGGGCTTCTGCTCGGAGGAGCAGAGGCCAGAGCTTTGTTAACAAACGCAAACAGGGCTCCAAGGAGGAGGTCGATGGACGGACCCACGTGGGAGGCGCCCGTCCACCCAGAACAGGGGGCCGGCAGGAGGCCTGGGAATTTCCTTCCAGCCCCTTACACCTTTAAGTGGTGCCGGAATGGAAACAAGTCTGATTTCTGAGCCCTCGGTCGGAGGGGCTGACTGCTCCTCATGAAGGCCGGTCGCGAGGCTTCATGGAGTGAAGCTGACCTAACGCATCAAGATAGCAAAACGTCAGCAGAAACAAGCCAACAAGACATAACCAGAGATGACAGGTAAAAAAAGAACCAACTAAACCACAGAGTATCAGGCACGTGTACAAACAAAACCTGGAAATGTGAGTCTTCCGACGCAGGCACTAGAACTCACAGGGGCATTTTCGATACGATGACTTTGGAGACAGGGGCCCCATGACAGGTTTGGAGGAAGGGACTCGCTGTGAAGGGTCCAGAGAGGCAGGTGGTCCCTGGAAATGAAGACCTGTCCCGCTCGATTCTCAGGGCGAGGCTCCACCTGACACACCCTCATGAAGGCTCCTTCCTTCTTTTTTCCTTTCGCCTACTCTAACATACACTGATTATTCCAGGAATGCAATTACCAAGTTAATCAAAGCAAATCACCTTAATAGGCAGTGCTCGGTTTTCTCTGGAACCTTATGAGAGCTGCTTACCATCCCAAAGTAGCAGGCGACAATGCCAGTATCGGAGTCACCAGTGTACCGTGTCCAGTCTGCATTTGCTATATTCACCACAGGTTTCCTCTATGGCCAACACAGACAAAAATCTGAATATCTAATTTCTTCTTCTGTTGTGCATGGACTTAGGCATTATAGACTAAAAGACGTGTTATTATAAATCACCTTTGTCTCTAATTAGTATTGCAGCATATATGTGATTTATATATAAGCACAACCAGAAATCTTATCTGAAGATAGATTATTCATACATTTGACTCCAGCTGGCATCAGAAAACATTTTGTTCATCACTGGGGGCACAGCTTCTCTTAGGACTGAAAATCAGCACCCAAGACACACATCTCACATTCTACAGAGCCCAGCAGGAATTCCTGACGAATATTTCCTCTAAGTTTTACCCCTTATAATAAACGTAAGTCAAGAAACATACAGAGCATATGATCTGGTGATACGTTTTAGAAGGATCTAGATCAGAGGTATGGCAGAAACTGACAGCTGCCTCCTCACAGTGCAATGGCCCCTCCCTGACACCAAACCCCGCTGTGAAGCTGCACCTCCAGCCCTGCCCACACACGGGACTGGCGAGCACACAGGAGTGAATGCCGCTGAGGGCGCTTCCGGGAAAGATGCTCAGGAGGTGGAGTGTCCTCGCTGCTCCGTGCCGCCAAGGACCGGGTGGAGGTGGCTGGAGCTTCAGCGGCTGTTCGTAACCTCGAGGCAGCCTGAAGGATGGCAGCCCATCTGCCAAGGGAGGCAAAAGACGAAGACCAAAGGATCCAGAGATCTCGTACTAACAGCTACTGCACCAGCCTCAGAAAGGCAGCCCTGGGACTCCTATGCTGGCGGAGAGCAAACCTCTGATCGTAAGCCACTGTTTTGGATCATACACTAGAAATATAAAATGACAGATCGATTCTCAGCCCTCACCACGTGTCCACAGGCATTCGTGCGACACCATTAATATTCTGCTCCTGTGAATAAAGAAATCATCTGAGCAGGAATATTCCAAAGACTCGGTCTTTCCTCAGGTGTCTTCACAATGTGTACCAGAGCTCCCGAGCGGGTATTACTGGGTTTAGAACAACACGCTTACTCATGATGGAGGGGTGGGGGGAGACGGCGGGGACACACACAGAACGGGAACAGGGGACTGCTTGTTAAGCAACACTCCGCCTTCTGGGAATTCCTAAGCAGGGACTGAAGTGTCCGTGTCAGGGCCACCGCTGGTACAGCCAGTGGTAGAGACTGTGGTGGCAGAGAGCCTCCAGGCTTACACCCACAAAGACCGGACAGCACCGCACCCCAACACCCCAACACCAGCTCTACGCAGCATTTCTCCAGTACGCCTTTCAGAGACAATTCCATTTTATTTCGGCAGAGCTCTCACAGATACGTCGATTTAAAAGACACTATTCAGGTACATCAAGGATTTCATCTCTATTTCAGTGACTTTTGACAAAATATCTGTCTTCCTGAGTACAGTAGTATTACGCAGGGGAAAATACGCTAGAATTTTTTGAAGCTACTATTCTACTGCATAGAAACAAAGGTTTGTAAATGGTACAGAATAACCAAAAGAGAAGTAACAACAGACACTGAAGACTGTCGCTGCCCCAAAACCCCACATAGTTTACGTACTGAAACAAACAACCCACATTCATGGCATGCGGGGTAGCTCCGGATTTCCTCACCACAGAACCAGGTGGGTGAAGGTTTGAACCAGGTGAAGCTACAGGTTTGGTCTAAAAAGGTTTTCCCAGGGTCCATGCAAACCCTGTCCCGCAAAGGGATAATATGGCCACCAAAAAAAATCAACCTTTATTGTAAAAAGCAGGATTTCTCTTCTGTAGATTTGTGAACAAATCAAACTGGCTCAGTGTTTTCAGGCTCTGCTCTCTCTTTTTCTTGGAACACAGCGCTCGAGGACTTGATGGGCAGCGAAAGTCACAGCAGTGTGCTATAAACGTATGAACTCATACGCTCTAATAACTAAACGAGTTAAGAAAACTGAAGAGTCTTAACTTGGTCCTTTGATATTTACTTTTAATCAAGCTACACGTTAGATTTGTGAGACTGAGTGCGCTGCGCTGAAAACGTCTCCACCAACCTCACAGAGACTAGCCTGTCCTTATCCCTGACAGTCGGAGCTCTGACTTCCCACGAATCGGATTAGAGCGAAGGGTCACGAGTGGGAATCTTCTTCCCGTGCACAGAGTAAGAATACTGTTCTGACTGAAGTACAGGGAACAGTACCTAGAGGTTATTGCTCATGGTTGTGAAAACCACCTCCACGCAAAGACCACGTCTGACCTACAGGAAGTCAATTAGGTCCAAATGTGGAGCTGTGGATCTAGAAGTGCTAGGAAGCATTCTTCCCCAGGAAGAACCCAATTAAACAAAATACACAAGTATATAAAGGCATGATCAGGAATGACCACGCTTAGCAGGTCGTGAAGAAAGTGTGGTCCTTCTTCAAAGCTTCCATGAAAACAAGTTGCACTATTTGAATGAACTCAAACCAACAGGAGTTGCTTTGATGTTTGGCGGGCGTGGCCCGGCATGGCCAGCGGAGGGCACACCTCCACGCTCGGCCTCGGATGGCTTCACAGCCACCTCTTTCCTCTCCACTCTGGCAGAAACGCTCTGAAATCAAAATTCTGATAAAACCGGAAAGAGCGACCATGGGTCGGCATGTCAGGTGGCCGTGGTTGATGCCCCTCAACCAAACAGGAATACTTCCTCTCTGAGTCAGGAGGCTACCCCCGTCTTAGGATGGCTACACTACCAATAACTGAGGCCAGTGAAGTTCTGGAGGGTCCTGTACGGGCAGCAGCATTTTCCTACAGATCAGGAAGCCACCTGATAAAGAAAAGGCAAAATTCTTGCCTTCAGATTTTTGGGCTCCCCAGTGATGATGGTTTCTAAGTCTTTCAACTATTAAGGTTTCTTACTCAAAGCTAGGTCTTTCTAACCATGTTTGATTCTCGGATATGTCTACATGGGCTTATCAGGAAGGAAAAACCAAAACAAGATGAAAACAGGAGGGGCACCCGCATAGCTCAGTTGGTTAAGCTTCCGACTCTTGACTTCGGCTCAGGTCATGATCTCACAGTTCAGGAGTTCGAGCCCCGTGCTGGACTCTGCACTCACAGCTCGAAGCCTGCTTGGAATTCTCTCTGCCCCTCCTTAGCTCGCTCTTGCCCACACTCTCACTCTTAAAATAAATAGACATTAAAAAGAAAGCTGAGAGCCAGAAACCACTGGAGCAGCCCAGTCAGTGGAGGCAGACCTACGCGGAGAACACGGATGTTCCCAGCTTTGCCTTGAGCTTGCTGTTTTCACTCCTCTATTTCAAGCCCTTGCAAGGCTTCAAGTCTGGGGGGTAAGCAGAGGCTGCCGTAAGGTCTGTCACCTCCGATGCGGTGCCACACGCTGATGCCACCACCCTGCGTGTCAACAGTAGTGCTGCCCCCGCCTCGCCCAAGTTCCTGCACAGCCCGCCGCACTTCCACACACACCACAGATGTAAGATTTCATAAGTTCACGATCGCAGTGACTCATCAGCTGTTTGTTTTTCCTCACGTGCTATTAACACTAACCACGCCGTCACCCACATGTAGGGTGCCCTGAAACAGGTGGACCAGCTTCCCAGGCAGCAAACCAGTCATTTCTAGGAGGCCCTGCTCAAGTCAGCACACTGCTAACCTGAGACGCAGATGCAGAAGCGAAATCCTGAAACAGCAGATCGGCGCGGCCACAGCCCACAGGCCATTTCCCCTCCTCCTGCCCCAGGAGGCCCAGCCACAGCTGACACGAAGACCTCTGGCAGGTGCACGGGCACACACTACACACTCGTAGATCACAAGCCAAATGTCGGTGTGCAGGTTCACGTGGCGGCACGGGCCGGCGCCGACAAAAGTCATCCATACGAATTCAGTTTGTGGGAAAGTGGCTGAGGAGTTCGCTTGCTTAAAAACAAAATGTTAAAAAGGAGTATCGTACCCGCCGCTTCTAACCCGACAGCTGGCCCCAGATGTCCGCACCGCCTCACCCCGCGATCAGCGACCACAGACAGTATCGGCCCACCCCCGCAGGCTGCAGCAAGTGCAGGCTCTCGAGGCACGTGTGCACTCCTCCTGCCATGTCACAAACACAGAGGCCACAGGACGGGTCTCGCTATGACACTGACAAGCAGGTGTTTGTGTCCTGGAAAAAAATGCTGGGACACAAGCAAACTTGTGTCATCAGAGACTAGGAACTGCGGACAGTGCTTAAAGAAAAGACTATGGGAAGGAAGAGGGAACGTGAAAGGAAAAGAGAAAGCACGAGTGTGTGTCCTACTCTCACGTCAACATCCCCAACTCCTCAAGGACACAGTGCCACAGCGGGGACCCACGTGTATCCCTGGGAGAAGTACCTCCTGGCAGACCCACAGCTCTTTAAACAGGGCAGGGCTGGCTCCCAGCGTGTAGCTGGGGAATCCTGTGCATCAGAGGCACAGGGTCAGCAAGAAGCCATTAAATATGGAAGGAGAGTCAGGCTTTCTGGAGGTGAGTGTGAGAGGCTGCACTTTAACCAGCATCCCTGAGTTAGAAAACCACTTGTTTAGGAAATGGGAGAATCCCTTTAAAATCCAAAGCACTCTGGAGTGCCTGCAGGGCTCAGCTGATTAAGCATCTGACTCTTGGTTTCAGCTAAGGTCATGATCTCATGGTTCATGAGTTAGAGCCCCCATCAGGTTTAGCGCTGAAAGTGTGAAGCCCAGTTTGGATTCTCTCTCTCTCTCTCTCTGCCCCTCCCCTGCTCCTCTTCTCTCCCCCTCCCTTTCTCTCCCTCTCTCCCTCAAAATAAACAAATAAACTTAAAAAAAAATCAAAAGCATTTCTTCGGGGCTCAGTTGGTTGAGCGCCTGGCTTCAGCTCAGATCATGATCTCATCATTTGTAGGTTTGAGCCCTACATTGGGCTCTGTGCTGGCAGCGCAGAGCCTGCTTGGGGTTTTCTCTCTCCGCACCTCCCTCGCTTGTGCTCACAAAATGATAATTTTTTTTTTTTAAAGGCATCCTTTCTCTTCCCGTCTTCCTTCTCTTCCCCTCCTGTCCCCTCCAGGCATGGAGAAGATGGTGCCTAGGTTCTGAGGCAGTGGAGGCTGGGGGCGCCCCCTGCAGGCTTTCTGGGTGGGTGGCGGAGAAGCACACAGAGAAGCCAGACAAAATGGCCGGGGGAGGGAGCAGACTGAGTAAATACACTCCCTGCACGGAACAGTTAACAGATCTGAGGATGACAGGACCAGGTTTCCTGTTGTCTGAGAAGGAATTTAAAAACAAGAAAGGAAAAGGCTGGAGAGAACCCTGACGGGCTGGATTGGACAGAAGCACCGGGACGAACACCTGGATCTTTGGAACAGACACAGGAGCAGTTTCCAGGGTGCGCGGACGTGTGCGTGCAAGCACGGGGGTGGGGGGTGCACAGCCGCACGCAAAGACTTCCTGACTCCCCTGCCCAGAGGGCCCTGAAGCACGGACACCCCACAAGCACACTAGCACTCCTGTGTGGCCCCGACTTAGATTCTCAGTACCACACGACACAGGTCACTGGAACCCCTCGGGGCGATGGCGAGCCCAGGGAGGAGGCAGGAAGGACAAGATGAGCCCCGAGTATTGCACCCGAATGTAAGGGGGTGCTCAGATAATGACAAGGGCAGAACACAAAAACAAACAAATCACACACAAAAAGGGGCTCCTGCTGGCTAAATGCGGATAATTTAAGCATCAAAATAGAGCATCAGATGATAACCCACTGAATATGAGATACCATAAATTCATGCTGGAATAATAAATACACTGGAGAGAAACAAAGTCCTTCCTCTCAGGAGTAGACCACCTACTACAAACAGAAGGAACAGGGGCCACCAGACAGCCATCACGGTGGTAGCGCCCCTGGCGATGACAAGGCCACGGAAAGTCTCATGAGGAATATAGATGAGTATCTCCCACAACATGCTCCTCAGAAACGAATACTCTGTAATGACGACTTTTCACCGGAGAAACCTGCGGACACCAATCTCACCAAGCGGTCAAGGTTAACATCACCGGAGGCGGGAGGGGTCAGCATCCTGTGACCTGCGTGACGCTCGGCTTTCACCAGCACGGGAGGAAACCGAGACGGACGGGCAGGAGATGGGGGCTCATCCAGGAGAATGGAGGGGCCGTATTCTCTAACACTGTCACCAAGACTGTGACTGACGGAAACCAACGAGAGGCGTCGGCTCAGTGTAACTCGTGCTGCTGGCCGGCGTCCCGGACCGGGGTCGTGGGGACGGTGGGAAATAGGAACAGGTCTGTGGGTAGGACGCTGTGCTGTGTCCCAGCGGGTTCGCCGTCGCACAGAGAGCTGGGGGCAGGGGGCTGCGCAGCAAACGAGGACAAATGTTAGCAACCGGGAAACCTGGGTTCAGGACCCGTGTTCGATTTCGAGCCCTTTTCTGTAGTCTGAACCCTTTTCAAGCTTGAATTAAGAAGCAAAAATGAAAGTTCGCTCTGTTCTATTCGAGGTCTTCCCTGCTGGTTTCACTGTTAAGGTACTGTCTCCCTCAGTTCATAGCACAGTTGCAAACGTGTTTTTAGGCTAAAAATGGAGGTCTCAGCCCTCAGCCTGAAAAGCAGCTTACTTGCCATCAAGCTATGTAATACTCTGAGCACCAATGGAAAACCTAGTAAAGCTGCGCCATAGGTAAAGTAAGTGCTCATTTCGAGACGCCCCACTTTTACAGACGGAGGTGCTGAGAGAAGGACGCACGTTGCTGGAGGAGCCGAGGGCAATGGCAGACTGAACGGCCAGCGCGGCGAGAGCGTGACGGTGGTCAGGTCAGGCTGACTCCGAGGGAAGCCGTGCAGGCAAGGCCTGTAGTCCTGCCGCGGCCCATCACCTTGTGAGTGAGCTATCCACCGCCCATCCACCTCCCTTCGCTCCTTTCTAGAACGTTCATGCAGGAAAATTAAATTACTAGCATGCGGGAGCCTCTATTTCCTAAATGCGCTCGGACCGGAATTCTAGACTCGCACCTTCCTCAGCACATGGTCGCACGACTCCTCCGGGGACCCGCGCCTGCCGCCAGCCCTGAGAAGTGCACTCGCTGCCCACCACCCTGCTTCACAGGAGCCCCCCCTCCCACCGCCCTCCACCCTGCTTCCCAGGAGCCCCTCTCCCCCCCGCCGCTGCCCACCACCCTTCTTCAC
>PJEM01008706.1:41879-79425 GCA_004023845.1 Helogale parvula | reverse complement strand
GAGACTACAGGTGCTGGAAAACAGTGTGGAGGTTCCTCAAAAAACTATCCATAGAACTCCCCTATGACCCAGCAATAACACTGCTAGGGATTTACCCATGAGATACAGAAGTGCTGATGCATAGGAGCACATGTACCCCAATGTTCATAGCAGCAATGTCAACAATAGCCAAAACATGGAAAAAGCCTAAATGTCCATCACCTGATGAGTGGATCAAGAAGATGTGGTATATATATATATATATATATATATATATATATATATATATATATACACAATGGAATACTACATGGCAATGAGAAAGAACGAAATATGGCCATTTGTAGCAAAGTGGATGGACCTCGAGGGAGTCATGCTAAGCGAAATAAGTCAGGCAGAGAAGGACAGATACCGAATGTTTGCACTCATACGTGTAACAGGAGAACAGAAGAAACCTAATGGAGGACCAGGGGGAGGGGAAGAGGGAAAGAGAGTTGGGGAGAGAGAGGGACACAAAACTTGAGAGACTATTGAATACGAACTGAAAACGAACTGAGGGTTGAAGGGGAAGGGGGAAGGGGGAAAAGAGGTGGTGGTGATGGAGGAGGGCACTTGTGCGGAAGAGCACCGGGTGTTGTATGGAAACCAATTTGACAACAAACTCTTTAAAAAAAAAACTGGATGGATTGTATTTTTTTTCTTTTAAATTTACATCCAAGTTAGTTAGCATATAGTGCAACAATGATTTCAGAAGTAGATTCCTTAATGCCCCTTTCCCATTTAGCTCATCTGGCTTCCCACACCCCTCCAGTAACCAACCCTCTGTTTGTTCTCATATTTAAGAGTCTCTTATGTCTTACGTCCCCCTCCCTGTTTTTATACTCTTTTAGCTTCCCTTCCCTTATGTTAATCTGTTTCGTATCTTAAAGTCTTCATATGAGTGAGGTCATATATTTGTCTTTCTCTGACTAATTTCACTTAGCATAATACCCTCTCCTTCCATCCATGTAGTTGCAAATGGCAAGATGTCATTCTTTTTGATTGTCGAGTAACACTTTACTGTATATATATGTGTACACACACACACACACACACACATATATATATGTATATATACATATATATATGTCACATCTTCTTTAGCCATTCATCCATCGATGGACATTTGGGCTCTTTTCATACTTTGGCTATTATTGATAGTGCTGCTATAAACATTAGGGTGCATGTGGCCCTTTGAATCAGCACCCCTATATCTTTGGATAAATAACTAGCAGTGCAACTGCTGGGTCATAGGGTAGTTCTATTTTTAATTTTTTGAGGAACCTCCATACTGTTTTCCAGAGTGGCTGCATCAGTTTGCATTCCCACCAGCAGCTCAAAAGAGATCCTCTTTCTCTGCATCCTCGCCAACATCTGTTGTTGCCCAGGTTGTTGATATTAGCCATCCTAACAGGTGTGAGGTGGTATCTCACTGTGGTTTTGATTTATATTTCCCTGATGATGAGTGATGTTAAACATTTTTTCATATGTCTGTTGGCTATCTGGATGTCTTCTTTGGAGACGTGTCTATTCATGCCTTTTGCCCGTTTCTTCACTAGATTATTTGTTTTCTCAGTGTTGAGTTTGGTTAAGTTCTTTGTAGATTTTGGATATTAACCCTTTATCTGATAGGTCATTTGCAAATATCTTCTCCCATTCCATTGGCTGGTTTTTAGTTTTGCTGATTGTTTCCCTTGCTGTGCAGAAGCTTTTTATTTTGATGAGATCCTAACAGTTCATTTTTGCTTTTTAAAAATAACTTTTATATGCACTGGGAAACCAAAAAGTTCATTTGACTCACTTAACTGTGATATTCCTTTTATTTCCAAGTTATACCTTGTATTTAGTTAGGAGTTGGGGTGGGTTTGAGGTTACTCCTATTGTTACTCCTCCCTACCCCACCCTCTATTCTCTCTGGTAGCAATTTTAAAACTATAGGAATGTTCCAATTCAGAAGTGACCCAAAATATAAGTTTCTGTTTTAGTTAAATATCCTATCTGAATCCTGCTGTGTTTCAGCCTCCATCTGGATTTCTCTCCAGTTGTAACATCAGTATTTACAAGAAAATTTCCTTTGGTAAGCATCTATGAGTTTCTAATGTAAAAGCCTACCATAAATAACCATAATAAGGCATGTAACAGTAAAAGTTTATAAATTTTTGCTATCCCTTATTATTATGCTCAAAAAAAATACTGTCATTTTTTTATTCAGATATCACAAGCCCAAGTTTTCCAGTTGCATGCAGGAAAAAATTTTTAATATGCTATCTTCATATAGTAACTAATCCAAAATAGGAAACTATCCTTCCACCAACTGAAGTCTCAGGGACAGATGCACTGATTAGAGACTTCAACAACAGAACTTCTGCCGTCTGAAAGGCCTTCTGAGGCAGATGTTCCATCTTATGACTCATCTAATCATTTACTTATACACTAATGTCCACTATATTATATCAGTCATATCACAGCCACTAAGCAGTGCAAATGAAACTCCAAATTTTGCTCCTGCAAATATAAAGTTCCCATTTAAACTCAGACTATTTCTGAAAAGAACAAAAAAGCCTTATTTGTAAGTGGATTTCTGCTTTTGAATCCCTGAACTCATACCGAGTTTCTGTATACAGACTATTGTCAAAGTATAGCAAGCCAACTATATGCAGAGATATACCACTGGCTACCTTGGAAAATATATGTACTTTACCTCTTACTTATTACTAAAATAAAAAGTGAATAGTGAGTGACATTCCTAAGGTTTTTTATAAAGTACAAGATAAATCTGCATTAAGTAATTTTATTCTATTAATTCTGAATTCTGTTCACTGAAAAAATTATCTAAAGAAAATACTTGTCAATTAAATAATGTCAATATATTAGTGCTATTAACTGATTTAAATAAATTATAACCAGGATTATTTAACAAGAAATCAAAGGGAAAAAAATTACTTAGAATCCACTGGTAAAGTTCTCTAAGCTCCCAGATTGCTGTGTTAGAGTTAATATTACCTTAAGTATAAAAGAAATTATCGAACAGTCTAAATATTTATCCTGATATCAATCTTAAGTCTTAATCAAACAGTTGTACTTTGTTCCTTTTTAACAGAAGGAAATGAATTAAAGTGACTGCAAAATGCTTTTAACTGGGAATTTAAAAATTAGAATAATATTATTAAAGTGATCATGAATGTATCATATTAGGAGTATTAAACTTCATTTGGAAATCAAGTCGTATAATTGAAAGATTTTCCACACATGTGTGGTTTTCTACATTTTATCTCTTAATGGAACATTTATTGAAGGCAAATTTTTAAATTGAGAAAACTTTAATAATATAACCACCTTTATTTGCTACCAAAGTAAGGGGGAAATTTTTATGAAACTGTCATGTTTAATAGTAGTCAATAGCTTCACACACTCAGTAAACAAATTCAGCTCAAGGCAAGAACTACATCACCATTTAGTGGTTGCAATTTAGATTATTCTAGCGTGTAATACTTTAATTGTATAAAACAAAGCTGATGTCACAAATACAAAAGAACTTCTTGCAAAGCAAGTACCACAAATAATCTCAATGCTGCCACTGATGGCTGACAAGTGATGAGCACTTTGTTCAAATGTATACACTCTGCACACGAGGCAACAACAGGTGGCTCATAAAAAGAAAATACTGAATGAAGCTCTTAAATTTTTCATAATCAACAATTTCATAATATCTTGCCAGAATATCTGCTTTAATCTCTGAACCGCTGAAAGACTTCTTATACAGGGAAATATAATATTCTCAACATTAAAAAGGTGAAAATGAGCCAGACAAACTAGGATCGAATCCGGGCTAAAATTGTCTATGTGAGATGATGTATTAATATATTGCCAATGTGTTGACATACTGTCAATGTATTTCATAGTTAGCAATTTAGGTTAAAATATTTCAAGCATTTTAAAAAATCTATCTGTATTTATTGGTATCTGGGCACTATTAGTGCTGGAGAAAATCTCCCCTATAAGAGCAAACACAGGGGCGCCTGCGTGGCTCAGTTGGTTAAGCATCTGACTTTGGCTCAGGTCATGATCTCAAAGTTCGTGGGTTCAAGCCCCGCATTGGGCTGTGCTGACAGCTAGTTCAGAGCCTAGAGACTGTCTTCGGATTCTGTGTCTCCCTCTCTCTCTCTGACCCTCCCCCTACTCACGCTGTCTCTCTCTCTCAAAAATAAATAAAACATTAAAAAAACTAAAAAAAAAAAAGAAAGCAAACACATACCCAAGCTCATTAGGCTTTATTTAGCCAACAGCATTAGAGGTATTTTCTCACTGATGTTAAAAAATGAAACAAAGACAGTGTCCAAAATGGCTGGACTCCCCACTACAGCCACCACTCTAATCTAAGGATCTAAACTTGTAATAAAACACTAGAAGCTATGTTGTTTTTTAAAATAGAATAATGCAAAGTCCAAATGAAATAAAGCTTAAAAATTTGAGGGGCGCCTGGGTGGCTCAGTCAGTTAAGTGGTCAACTTCAGCTCTCATGATCTCGGGGTTCACAAGTTCGAGCCCCGCATAGGGCTCTGCGTAGACAGCTCAGAGCCTGGAGCCTGCTTCAGATTCTGTGTTTCCATCTCTCTCTCTGCCCCTCCCCTGCTCACGCTCTCTCTCTCTGTCAAAAATAAATTTTAAAACATTAAAAAAAATTTAGACACAGGTACTCACTACCACATACTCCACTCCAAGAACTAATTACAGAAAACAAACTGCTTTGATGAGGCATGGATTATGTTTAAAGGATTCTTCTTACTCCCCCACTCCCAAATAATCCTAAGTGTAAAGGACCCTTATTTGTCTTAAATGATTTAACTGTTCTACTTCAAAGAACAATAATTGAGAATGGACAAGAATAGAATTAAGCCACTAAAAGATGAGGAAAAAATAAATAGTGTGTGATCTACAACTTACCTCACAGTCATATTAACACAACCAAGGAATACTGAATTACCTCTAAAACTCACATTTCAACAATTCTGGGTTACATATGCAACACTCAATTTATTTATGTGCTCTAGCCAAATGTTCATCTGTAAGAAAGGTACCTGAAACGTGCGGTATCTATTATTTGAAGTCATCTCAAATGACCTTGCAGGCGAAAGTACTGCACATTTGCAGTGAGCCTTTGTATGCAATGCTTACAAAATAAAATGGCAAAATTAAGTAATAAATTATTTTCATTCGCTGGAATAGTGGAACTTGAAGAAATCCAGGTTGTATTAACAGAAGATGAGAAAGTAGGCGGATTCATAAAGATGAGCCAAGACTTCTGAGCATTTTCAAAGAACTTAGAACAGTAGTTATCAAAGTGTGGTCCATGGAACCTTGGGGAGTTTACAAGATCAAAACATTATTTGATAATAACACTATATTGTTATTTGCCTTTCTTGCTGTGTTGATGTCTGCAGTCATGATACAAAGTCGGTAGCAAAAACTGCCAGGATCTTAGCATGAGTCAACGTACTGATTGATTCCAAACTGTACTAGTAGTCACTGTACTATGTGTGTGCAGGTGCACACACACATACAGACACACACCAATCAAGCTTCGCTTAAAAAAATGCCCTTAATGAGACAGTAAAAATTATTAATTTTATTAAATCTCAACCTTTGTACACATATCTTTTTTAAATGCTGGGGAAGGAGATAAAAGTACAAACAAAACACTTGCGCTGCATACCAAAGTACAATAGTTGTCAAGAAAAGCATTTGAATCACTAGCCACTTTTTCGGTAAAATATCATTTCTACTTGAAGAACAAGCAACAATGAAACCATGGTTACTTAATCTTTGGTATATGCCAGCCATTTTATTCTAAGTGATAAAACTCCGGCTTTTAAGTAAAAATTAGAATTTTGGAAAACTTGTATCTGTTTGAATGAGAGCTTCCCAATATTTACAGACTTTTCTTGAGAACTGTGGTGATATTAATCAATGTGATTTTTTAATATTGTATAACAAAAACATGTCAAGATTTGGAAGATCTGCATCACCCACTGAGAATCAGTATTTCCCAAATTACTAAGTGCATACGCATGGTCCACGTAGAAGAGCCACTCAAAGCACAACATACACCAACAGACTTTAAGTAACCAAGTACAAAAAGTCCGCTGCTATAGATGCAGATTCTACATTCATTAACTTTTAAGAAACTTCTATTTGTCAGGTTTGGATGTAGGACTGAAGAATAATATTTAAAGGTTATTAAATACTGAAAAGTTTATTAAAATACTCTTCCTTTTTCCAACCACGTATCTGCACGGCCAGATTTTCTTCACGTGGCTCAACAAAAACATAATGCAAAAAATTAAATGCATAAGCAAATACGATGATTCAGCTATCTTCTACCAGATATTAAAGAAATTTACAAAATATAAAACAATCCTACTTATTACATATTTTTGCTTTAGAAACTATTATTAGTTTTCAAAAATATGTTAACATATAATGGGTTTACCATTATTTATTTCATTATGCATTAAGAAAAAATAATTTTTTAATCTTAGATTTAATTTCTAACATGGTAAATATTGATTGATATTAACCTGATAAGCACAAGTTTTGGGGAGGCCTTAATAATTTTCAGAATCTAAAAGTCTAGAGGCCAAAAAGGTTCAGAACTGCTACCTTAGAAGTTATTAACCCCAACTCCTTTTAAGATCTTGTTCCACTTTTCCATGTGAGCGAAGGTGGCTGAGAAGTTGCATTCTTTTTTGTAAAAATGAATTTCTCTAGGGGCTATAAAGAGAGACAGTTGCCTGAAAAAGATTATGGCAGTTAGGAAAAGGAACCAGAGATACAAGAGATACTTGGCTTGGGGCAGGATGAAAAAGATAAGCCACGAACATCCTTCATGTCATGCCAGATAGCATAAAGCTATCAAAGACCACTAGTGTGGTATGAACCAAGGTCAGGAGCCAACTTGAAGAGGCTCCCTTGGCCAAAGATGGTACAACTTGAATATCAATAAGGATAATAAATGCAATAAGTTTAAACATACTAAGTATTTATTATGATCCAAAAAGTATCATTATCAACCTCTAAAGGATGCTAATAAACCACTCATTACTGTGCCAACTTTATCCTAGGAAAAAGTCAATATAATCCCACCCACACACCCAAGAGGGAGGAAAAAGCCTATATCAATGGAATCCCTATTTGGTAAAAATAAGCTCCTGTAACTTTTTTTAAAATTCCAGATAAAATACTGATAAACTGATGCTAACTAATAGCAAGCATCTATTTTCTAAAGAAAGCTGTATTTCCCTCACTATACATAAACTGCCTTCAAAGAGATCTACAGAAAATATCTATCTTTAAAAACCAAACAAAATTACAGCTTCTCTGACTGAACATGATCTCTCTTTCCCTCTGAACTCTATCCCTAGAAGTGCTTGTGAACATCAAAGTAATTACCATGACAACTTTAGGTTTAAAAAAAAAAAGAATTTTGTTGAAGTAATGAGTTCTAAGGTAAAAGAGACTAAAGACTTATAACATGGACCATGAATGTTATAGTCAATTAACTAAAAAATGCACATAATATATGAGAGTTAGTAGTTAAAAGGATGGGCTTCAGATAAGAGCCCAGATTCAACTCCCAGTGTGCCCATCTACTAACTTGAGCTACTTAACCTCCGAAATTGTTTCTCTAGTATGTAAAATGAGAACAGTAATGCCTACTTCATGTAAATCAGGTCAAAGAGTAAATGTGGTCACAGATGTAATGATAAAGCCTTTAGATACTGCCTGCAACATATAAATCTTCAATAAATAAAGCTTCTGGTAATAGTACTTGTTATTATTCATGTCATGTAAAGATAAAGAAAGGAAATGATGGGAAAATGGGAAAATGTTGGTCAAAACGGTTCCTTTCACCAGCTGTCAAGGGATATCATCATCACTCCAGTAAAGGTTAGCTACCATTCTGCCTTTAGCTGGTATGGGGCAGTTATCAAAAATGAAATGGAAATACAATACATGAATGTGTACACATTTTCACAGACACCAAGTATAAGTATACTATCCAAAATAACATTAACCTCGTTTCCTTTTTTAGATATCCTAGTAAAACATCATCCAACTCATTTACTGAAAAGACATAGTGTTGCTTATAACACAGTAATCCTTCTATGTAAATACTCAATATAAACCTTCCATATGCAAGTAAAATAGGCCAGTATCATAATGCCTCTTAAATCAAATAAAGCAAACTTTTAAATTCTCATCCATGAATCACAATGGTAGCAAAGAAGGGCTGACAAAAAGAACAGAAAGGGATTATAACAAAGAAGGATTCAAATTCAAATTATAGTCGGGTCTTAAATTACATCAACGTTAACCCAAGAGATTAGCTATAAGACCTTACAGCGTATAGCAAACCAGCCACAAACAAATCATCACCCATAGCACTGAGTCTACTTCACTTTTTCCAACAACTGTCTAACTAGGACGTCACACTCTTTGGGGATTTACCTTATGAAAATCACCCAGCTCTTCCCCTTTGCTTCCATAGGGTAAGTATATTACTATGTAAACTGATTTCATCAATATATGTACACTTTAAGTTGTTCTCAGTATATATTGTAATGTTTAAATTTACAGTTGGTTAAATAAGGTAATTTCTACAAAAACAAATCCAAGAAACCCTTTCAAAAATGCCTAGCAAGAAGTAAAGCGCAAAAGAAGTGACAAGTCTTTTGATTCATTATTTTCTAGTATTTCTTTCTTAAGAAAATAATACAATAGAGGCAAAAAGGCCCATAAGTAAAATCACTCACTTAAGAGCTATCATAGCAAAACAACTGAAAACATATTCCAATATTTAAGAAATGATAAACTGTAGATCGCTAACACATTATTCTCCCATTAAAAATTATTATTAATATTAAGGCTATTCTAAAACAAGAAGAATGTCTTCTGATATGTTAGTAAAATACTTTTAGGACATAAATAGAATGCAGCAGTTAAAGTATGGGTTTTGTAAAAATCCGTATTCTGCCACTCAGTAACTGTGTGATTTCTGACAAGTTATTTAAACCCTCTGAGACACAGTTTCCTCATTTCCAAAATGGGGTAATAAGATCTACCAGGAGAATCAAATGTTATTACTGTAAAGTACCTGACCCCTAACTCAACAAATTCCCCCCCATTACTCAATTAATTCTTTCCTATCACTGCAACCATGAGTTTATAAACAGCAGATCATATCTAAAATGGTGCAATGGTGATAAGACTGTGGTTCTACATTTAAAATTATTACCTAAAGTACATTTCCTTAATGTTGCTTATTTTTTCCTCAGTTCTTTAAAAGTGAGACATCAACCCTTGGTCTGACTGTAATCCCCAATATAACTCTGTCTCCATGTTTTAAAAAGTCATATTTAATGTAATTTTAATTAAGAGTTCTTTCCCAAACATGTTACCCATAATACACAAATCAGAACTCAGCTTGTATATACCAAGATGAAAATAAAAAATGGATGGAATTTTTGCAATCCCGTGCACTTTCACACTAATGCTTTATTAAAATGTGAATAATAAATTTAGTTGGGAGGTAGAGGAAAACGCTATTCCCAAAAGACTGTAAATTGGTGTATAATCCATACTTTCAGTTCCATCCATCTGACAACCTGGCAAGTGAGAGGAAACCTTCACAACTGGTCTGTACAGAAGGTGGATACAGTTGTCCATCAGCTCAGGTATAAGGGAAGTGGAATAAAACCATCTTCCCTGGCCCAACTCCTCAGTGAGTGAAGTGTGAAGTATCTCAAGGTCTGGTGTACAATGGGATCTTCTTTAGGTCCTATGGCAAGAGTTGAGTCAGTCAAGTCCAGATCAGGCAGGCAATGCTCCCTCTTCCCTCCCACAGACGGAGTAAGGACAGCAAAGACAGAGTTGGGAAGAGGAAAAGATGGATCAGGAAGGACACATCACAGACCCAGACAAATTAATTCCAGACTCATGGCTACTCTGGATTTCTGAGGGACACCATAACCCTTCCAAAGGAGAGAAGAGGAAATCTCTGGTTATAAAATACCAGTGTTGCTACACAGTCTGTATGTAGTCCTTAGTCCTAACAAGCCTGCCTCTCCTTCAACTGCCCAGGCTGGCAAGTAGCACTGCCAACCCATAAGCTCAAAATTATAAGTCACTGATGTAGAAACACTGTATCTGGCATGCAATGGGTGGTTTAAAGGTGTCAATGTAAACTCTGCAAAGGACAAGTTATAGGGAAACTGAAGACTCAACTGTAATAAAACACAAGTGCTCATCTGATTTCATTCATGCAAGTTAAGTGTAACAATGACTGCACTGGTTTTCAAAACCAAATCAGTCTCAATACTTACATTTTTAACTTAACATAATGACAGTGTTCTGACAACTAAGAAAAACGTGGTTCAAAGTTTGCAGCTTAAAGATCAAGAGACTCTCCAGAACCTTAGAAGTTGCCCTCACATCCTGAGTAACTTCAACTCAGTGAGAGAGGAGTTTTTAAAAGAATCCATGTAGTTGACTATTTTGAGCAGAAAGAACTGGAAACAAGACCTCTAAAGCAGTCAGAAAAGACTGAAGAAAAAAATACGAATGCCTCAAGCACCTAAAGCAGATATAAGACCACCATGAATATAACAATATGTTTAAGCAATTAAACAGTAAATAGCAGTGTATTAAATAGTAGCTTCATACAATATAACAATGCAAAGTAGCAGGAAGTTTCCAACTGCTACAGTATTTTCCACAGTAAACAGAAGTTGGTTATTAGAATGCATTGTATATATAGATGAGAACCAGTGCATAATTACTTAATCCACTGAATTTGAACCAAAGAAACAAAGAAAACATATGTTTTTTGGTCAGTTTGTTTACTGCAATCCAATACTAGATTAATTTAATAAATACTGCTGAAAAAGAAAATTACAGGACCCAAAGAAAAAACTCCATTATTTTAGGATACAATCAAAGACAGTTTTATATTGGCAATTTGTGTCTAGGCAAAAATGTGTGATTCATTTTAAACTTTTAAATGATATGCTTATGGGGGGGAAGGCAGAGGGGCTTTTGAAAACAGTAATTTATGTTCACGGTAATTAAAGGTGATTTACAAAACATATAAACACCTAACTTAACCTAAAGGAGGAGACAATTAAATGAAGGCATTTTTACCTTCTCATTTAGGAGTTCAATAAAGTTGTCGTGCCTTCAGGGGTACAATTCCATATAAACTAGAAAGGCAACTTAAAACCTATTTCTTCCATTAGTACTACCTTCATCTCTTTTTAGCAAACGGGGCAACAAAACTGAAGGACCTCTTTGGAATCTTATTGGTAAAGCTCTAGCTAAGCAATTTAAACATAAGAAATTCAAACAGAGAGGAACAATAATATAAAACAGAATGAAGACACATCTGTCATTAATAACAAAGGAGAAAGGATAAGGGCTTCTATTTTTTCCTGGCCAAAAATTCTAACCATCTGCACAGAAGTCGTCTACATAGATAAGTCTTAGTCCTACCTCTGTAAGAACTGGTCTACCCAGTTTAAAAGGGGTAAAAGCTAAGACAGAAGTGAAACCAGTCAAAGACTTAAATCATACTGGGGTGAAGGGGCAGAAAAGTGCAGAGATCTTTCAAAATAAAAAGAAATGACATCAAAAACAAACAATAAATACAATTAGCAGTTATTACAAAAATTGACATGCTCTACTTAATAAAGAAGACTGTTTTTTTCTTTCTAAGGAAAATAAACACTGAAAAGTAAATATAAAATACTCCTTCATATAATCAGGAAAAAAACCAAAAGCATATATTATTTTCTTCGGATTTAAAAAAAAAGGCAATTATTTCTGGAGAATGGGAAGGTGAAAACATGAAATTTTATTGTGAACACTTAATTATTTTCTATTTTGTTTATAGTAAGAATACATCATTTTGAATTTTTAAAATATAATAAATACATTTTTTAAATAACAGTATCTGTTTGGCCACTTATAATCAAAAGGGAGAGTGCAATCTAAGAAAAACAAAACTGTCTACTCATAAGGTATGAGGGTTGGGGTATAAACACCTTATTAAATTACAGTTTTATATGTACTATGGAATGAAGCTCATTTTTTCTAAAGCACAACTTTTGTACCTAAATTACACATAATTCAATCTAATATAAGGAACACTTTGTGATATTAAGTAGGTAGCTACTGATTATATCTCAACAGTGACTAGTAAGGCATTCCCTCTGCTTTTACAAATTAACGAAGGAATTCCATGGGCACCTGGGTGGCTCTGTCAGTTAAGCAGCCAATGCCTGGCGCTCAGGTCATGATCTCACAATTCATGGGTACAAGCCCCACCTCGGGTTCTGCACTAGCAGCACAGAGCCTGCTGGGGATCCTCTCTTTCCCTCTCTCTGCCCCTCCCCTGCTCTTTCTCCTTCTCAAAATAAATAAACATTTTTTAAAAAGGAGGAATTCTGTTTAGGTGACTGTGCATATTAAAAAACTAATATAAAGATAATAACATTGCTAAGAATCTATTTAAAGGCTGTATTTCTTTCCCTATCATCACCTTGTTCTTGGGGGTGAAAAAGCCAGATGAAATGAAATACTGAATTCTCAATGAGTTCCCGCAATCTTTTCCTCTTTCAAACCCAGCTTAGGTTAAGTGCCCAATTACTGGTTCTGCCCGGCAAAGGCTATAAGATAAGGCTCCCTGAGATTCCCAAGGTGGAAAGAGGAAGTTGGACAATATCCCGTCACCAAAAATATATAGATTGGAGAAAAGATCATTGCACACAAAGAAATTAGTTTGTTACTAGAACAGAGAGTTGTAGGTCAGTCTTGCCTTTCCCCACAGTCTTCCTTCCTCCCCGCAACACCACAGAAAGACAGACTCTCACAAACACGCACGTATGCGTGTGTTCAGTCTACTACATTCTATGTTTGCTCCATTAAAGTTTCTTAGAAATACAAGTAACACTTTATCGCAGAAGCAACCACATGAACAAAATACTATGAGAATAATCAAGGAAATGACTTCTTTAACAGAATCCACTAATTCAGTTATCTGAAAGTAATTTCCTTAACTAAATCATCCTGGCAAAATCATCCCAATTAGAACAGCTTAAAAAATCAAATGTTTTACAGCAATAGAAATTGATCCCTGATAACTCCTGAATCACAACATTCTAGGCCAAAGCCATCTTCTTATTGTTTTAACACAGAATTGTAGAGAATTTTATTTGAATCATTTGTGAACACCTTACACTGGCATTTATTAGAAAACTGCTCAGTTTTAAAAATCAGAATAATACTCACTTAAGAAAAAAGACAGCCAAGGGTCTAAAGTAAAAAAGGAAAGCCACCCGTCTCTCCCCCAACCAATTCTATTCTTCAAAAATCTATCAATAATTTAAGGTATCTTCTTCTGTTTTCCTAGGAGTATACTATAGAGTATAGTCCACTAATATAGAGCTGTCCACTAATGTAGACACTAGCCACATGTGCCTATTAAATACCTGAAATGTGGCTAGTCCAAATGGAGATGTGCTCTAAGTATAAACTACACACCAGATTTCAAAGACAACACCAAATATATCAATAAGTTTTCATTTTGACTGCATGTTAAAATAATATTTTTGATAAACATATTATTAAAATTAACTTCACCTTTTAAAAAAATTTTTCTGTGACTATTAGAAAATGTTAAATTACATACGTAGCCATATTTATGGCTAACATTGTATTTCTACTGGTCAGCACTGGTACAATGCAGATTTTAGAGTCAGACTTGCCTTACTGACTACAACTCCCAACTATCTCTGCGACCAGCTATGTAACATTGGGCAAATTTCCTAACATCTCTGTACCCATTTCTGACCTGTTCTGAGAATTAAATGAAATTACTCGAATAAAGCACTTAGCATACAGCCTGGCATAAAGTAAGTGCTCAATAAATATTTGACAGCAAGAACAGAAACTGTAAACTAATTCTTTTAAAAATCACTATATGGTACCCGTCTCTTCAGGCACTAAATATTTATTCTTCCAAGTAGGTATTCTCTTAAAAACAATGCACAGGGGTGCCTTGGGTGGCTAAGTCAGTTGAGCGTCCGACTTGGGCTCAGGTTGTGATCTCACAGTTCATGGGTTCAAGCCCTGCATCAGGCTCTGTGCTGACAGCTCAGAGCCTGGCGCCTGCTTCAGATTCTATGTACCCCTCTCTCTCTGCCCCATCCTCGTTCATGCTCTCTCTCTGTCTCAAAAATAAATGAAACATTAAAAAAAATTTTAAAGAGTATACACTATCCATTTGAATTTTTTCACACACAAATACACAGAACTTAAACATGTTTAATATACAGATTCTAAACATTCAGATCTAAAAATGTATGAAAGCTGTATAGTGTGGTAGAAGATTGGAAAGAAAAAGAACTTTAAAGAATAAAGATGTGTTCTATGTCCAATTTACTAGCTATGTACCCTACAAAAATGACTTAACCTTTCACTATCACTATGTTCGTCTATACAACTGGGATAATACTAATCCTGCAGAACTGTTAAGATTAAATAGAATAAATTAGAAATAACCTACCATAGTACCTAACATATGCCAGGTGCTTAATAATCATTTCCCGTCTCCTGGAAATCAAAATAAAATGCCAACAATTCAGACACATGCTAATGACATTTTCACTTGCTTGCTATGTCACCGCTGCCCGAGCCTGTTCATACTCTGAAGAGATAGCTTAAAAAGATGCTAATACCACAGTCATCTAGATTTCCTAGCCTTTATCCTTGTATGAATTGTAGTTACAAACCTAAACTACTGTATATCAGCATAAATAAATACTCCAGAAAAGAGAAATAGTTCTGGGAAAAAAAATAATCTAACTCTATGGCCTTTACTTTTATCAAGCATCATAAAGAAGGTAGAAGACTGCTTTGAAATTACTGTCTTTTGTAATTTAGCAAACTAAGAAAAAACACTGCACGTCAGCTATGCCTCAGGTCTCTTTTACAAAGATACAATAAATGTCAGTTTAGAGCTAGGAAAGGGTATCTCTTCTGATATATACCAGCTACATATGAAATTAGACAAGCTATAATTCTTTTTCTCTTTGCTTCGGCTGCAGATTTATTCTCAATTTCAATATCTTATTTGGCATCAGTTATGTGTTACTGTGGACCTAGGCTCTTCACCATCCATTCACCCCATTCCCTTTAATTCTCATTCTTCATTAATGGCTTTCATCATTTTCCTGTTGTTTTAATGTATTTGTCTTTTATTGTTAAGACAGTTAAAATTCCTTTTATAAGTCAGAAGAACAAAATAATAAACAGAACTGAAGTTCACAAAGATTTCAAAATAAATACACAGGTAGAAAACGTGAACAAGCCACTGGAGACTAGAGCTCATTTCCACCATTACCATCAGTACCACACACACAGGTGCTTGCACACACACACCAACTGAGCTGAAAATAATCAAATCTATTTGAAGTTTTGTTTTCTATAGCTATAGATGATTACATACTTAATAATTGATATTTCTATAAATCAGACCCTCCTTTATGTTTCTAAATTGGGAAGAAAACTGTCCCAAAGCTCCGAAAGCAAAACTCTTGTTTCTACCCTACAAAGTCATATCTCTAGGTACCTGTTAAGAAACTTGAACAAGTTTTATCTATAAATAGCTTAACAGTAGGTGCAGTGATATTGCCAAAGGTGTTGTCCTTCAGATAACACATAAATGCCTTAGTGTCCTGTTGAAATATCACTTCAAAACTTCTAATGTCATCTTTAAAAAGCTAAGGATTCAGTGCAAGCAACAGCCTCGTCATGTTCAAAGCTTTAAACACCTAACAGTAGGAAGTTATATTGCTTCTAAAAATTGGTAAAAACTAATCACATTGACTTACTAAACCACAGCGAAAAAAAATAATCATTTTTCTAAATAAAACACCTGTTATCAGAAGTTACTGCACATATCAATTTTAAAAGAATTTTTTCCTATTCTACATTGAATCTTTGGCAAAGTCTTATTTGAGAAGTCTGTTTATAGGAGATATAAGAAAAGTCTATCATTAAGTTCTAGTCCTTCTTCATAAAGTCTCTCATATTTGCTTTTCTCTTCAACTGACAGTTCTCTGAAATCTAGCCCCCACTATCTCCTGCATGAAACACACAAAAATGTCTGGTTGTTCTTTTCACCCCAAACTTCTTCAACTCTCAAAGCCATTCAGTGTGTTGATAAGCAGTTGCCAAAGCATCAACTCTGTTTACTAAGTGCTATAGTCCTGTACATCAGCCCTAAAGTGATAAAATTCAAACTTCTGACTTAAATTACAAATGATCAATGCCAATATTCAATAGGGCTGAATCTCACAGGCATTACACTGAAAGAAAGGAAGAAGGCACAAAAGAATGTAGAATATATGATCACATTTATATGAAGTTCAAGAATATGCAAACATAATAACGATTAAAGTTAGAATAGTGATTACACTAATTGGGGAACTACCTAAGAAGAGTTACACAAATGTTCTATACCTTGAACTACATGATGCTTACACAAGTGTATACATATGTACAAATGCATCCAGATCTCAAAAAAAGAAAAAGAACTAGAAGAAAACAGTTGTGAATATTTACCTGATCATAAGAACTTTCTAACTATAAAGTCTAAAATAAATCAAAGATTGATAAAAATGTTTTCAACACTGATGACACATATTCTCAACGTACCTGTACTGCATAAACAACTCTAGAACAAAGGTCAGCAAGTTAAAGCTATGTCCTAGTTTTGTTCGACCCCAGAGCTAAGAATAATTTTTATATTTTTATTTTTTTTAATTCTTTTTTTTAATGTTTTTATTTATTTTTGGGAGACAGAGAGAGACAGTGAGAGCAGGGGAGGGTCAGAGAGAGAGGGAAATACAGAATCTGAAGCAGGCTCCAGGCTCTGAGCTGGCTATCAGGACAGGGCCGAACGCGGGGCTCGAATCCACAAACTGTGAGATCATGACCTGACCCAAAGCTGGACGCTCAACCGAGCGCCCCAATTTTTATATTTTTTAAGTGCTCCAATGAGAGAGAGAGAGTGAAACATGCAACAGAGTAAAATATCTAATTGGGCCACTAAAAAAAAAAAAGTTTCCCAACCCTTGTTCTAATAAATAACACAAGAAACTAGTAAATGCCATTATTTATGAAGGCAAAACAGAGAAATCCAAGTGTAGGAATAAGATTTCTCAATGTATACCCAATGTTGTATCAATTTTCTTTTTGAAGCATTTAAATAGTTTATCTATTCCAATCTGAAACCTATCTAAAATTATTCAAAACAAAAATTTTAAAACATCAATATCTCATGGGATGGAGGTGGAGAACTGGGTACATCTGATAGAATCCTAAATGTATTATGCCCTTTGGCCTAGTAATTCCACTTCCAGGAATATCTCTTAGAGAAGTAGCCAGACATGTACCAAAAAAATAAAGCTCACACAGTAACGTCCATTAGCAACGTTCTCTGCAATTGAAAAAATCAGAAGTAACAAATGTCCATATATTATGCTAAGTGCAATTTAGTCATCCAAAGAAAGAAAAATACTGTATAATCTTGTTTATATGTGAAATTTTAAAATGCTGTACCCATACAAGCAGAGCAGACTTGTGTCTGGAAGGGAGTGGGGTGGGAGAAATGGGGAGGTGCTAGTCAAGGGTACAAACTTTCCGTTATGAGTCAGGTCTACACATCTAATGTAGAGCATGGTAACTACAGTTAACAACAGTATACTATGGAAGTTACTAAAAGAGTAGATCTCGAATGTTCTCACCACACCAAAAAGTTAATTAAGTGAGGTGATGGATGTTAACTAACCTTACTGTGGTAATCATTTCACATAAATATAGAAGTGTATCAAATCATCATACTGTACACCATAAACTCACACAATGTTGCATGTGTCAATGAAGCTGGGGAAATTTAAAAAATGCCCACAAATAGGAACTACCTCAATAAACTCTGGTCCTTCCATATTATGGATAATGACAGAGCAGTTAGAAAACAATGAAGCATGAAATAAGCCAGTCACAAAAAGACAAATATTGTATGATTCTACTTTATATGAGGTACCTAGAGTAGTCAAATTCAGAGAAACGTAGAAAGGTGGCTGCCAGGGACTGAGGGAGGAAGGAATTAGAAGTTATTGTTTAATGCGTATGGAATTTCAGTTTGGGATGAGGAAAAAAAGTTGTGGAAATCGATAGGGATAATGATGGCACAATATGTGAATGTACTGACCTGAACATTTAAAGATGGTTATAATGGTAAATTTTATTTTATATGTTACCTTAATAAAAAAATTTTAATGAAAAAATATGTTGAAATTAAAAATCTATATTCATCAAAAACACCACACCAATGTAGCAACATAGTAAACTGGTGCAGCCGTTCTGGAAAACAGTGTGGAGGTTCCTCAAAAAACTATCCATAGAACTCCCTTATGACCCAGCAATAGCACTGCTAGGGATTTACCCAAGGGATACAGAAGTGCTGATGCATAGGAGCACATGTACCCAATGTTCATAGCAGCACTGTCAACAAAAGCCAAATCATGGAAAGAGCCTGAATGTCCATCACCTGATGAGTGGATCAAGATGTGGTATATATATACAATGGAGTATTACATGGCAATGAGAAAGAATGAAATATGGCCATTTGTAGCAAAGTGGATGGACCTCTAGGGAGTCATGCTAAGCGAAATAAGTCAGGCAGAGAAGGATAGATACCATATGTTTGCACTCATAGGTCTAACAGGAGAAACCTAACAGGGGACCATAGGGAAGAGAAGGGGGAAAGAGAGTTGGGGAAAGAGAGGGATGCAAATCATGGGAGACTACTGAATACTAAAAAACGAACCAAGGGCTGAAGGAGGACTGGTAATGGAGGAGGGCACTTGTGGGGAAGAGCACTGGGTGTTATATGAAAACCAACCTGACAATAAACTATTAAAAGAAAATAATAAATAAATAAATAAAATAAAAATAAGCCTACATGCAATGATATAGAATGATCTCTTAAACTTCAAATAATTTAAGTGTAGCATTACAACCTCCATTTTACATGAGAAAAATGAAATTCAAACACTTAGTATTACTTTTCCCAATTATATATAGCTAGAAAGTGGGAATTGATATTCACATTCAGTTTTGTGATTCAAAAATGCACACTCTTTCCCCTTTAAGCACCAGGCTAAAATGCAAAAAAATAAAATAGTTACATTATGCTAACATGATTCTGATTTTTTTTCCTTTTCATTACTACCTTTACTACTATTTAACCAGTAACAAATTTTTAAGGTACCCTCTGAAAAGCACATCCTAAACATCAAACACTTGCATTTCTGTTCCAAAGTAAATGAAGACTTGGGTTTTGTTCCAAATTTTTTAAAATGCCTTCAGGGGCACCTGGGTGGCTCAGTTGATAGAGCATATAACTCTTGATCTCAGGGCCCTGAGTTCAAGCATCATACTCAGCATAGAGCTTTCTTTTAATTAATTAATTTTTAAAATAAAAAAATTAAAAAGCTCCTTCAGCTTATATACATAACCAGCCTATTAAGGAAATGTGGTAATGAGCTTCAAAAAATTTTTTAAACAATGTTTAGCTTTTTACGATAGATGTTTACAACAAAATCTCCCATAGAAGTGGTATATACTAAGCATAGTGGATATCCATTTTATTTTCAAAAGTAGTCAATCCATTATAGAACTTTTAGAATGATAATTTCCAGTGTTTTTTCAGACACCAGAAACTTATTTTTCTTTCTCAATCGTAAGGTCAGTTTAAAAAAAAAAGGTAAAAAATATATTCATAGAGAATTCATAAAGAATTTCTGATCTACAGTTAGTTTTACATAATTAGCAATGGGTATAACCATAGCTATTCAGAGCTGTTTACCCAAAATGAGTGGCAATTATGCCAAAAATATGGAGAATTTTATTTTCACTTTTAAAACATCATACAAACCAGGAATGCCTGGGTGGCTCAGTAGGTTAAGCGTCCAACTTCGGCTCAAGATATGATTTTCCTGTTGGTGGGTTCGAGCCTCCTGTCAGGCTCTGAGGTGAGAGCTCAGAGACTGGAGCCTGATTCAGCTTCTGTGTTTCCCTCTCTCTCTCTGCCCCTCCCCTGCTCACATTCCATCTCTCTCAAAAATAAATATGCACTAAAATTTTTTAAAATAATAATAAAAAAACATATAAACCATCAGAATATGTTCTGTGTGGCTCAAAAAACCCAAAAGCAGTCAGCTAAAGAATAATACAACTTGTCAACTATACCTCAATAACAAAGAAAGAAACAAAGAAGGAAAGAAGGGAGGGAGGGAGAGAAGGAAGGAAAGAAGATAGGTAGAACTAAGAGATAGGTACAGCCAGTGCCAGAAAAAATTTCTGCATAATTTCAAACCTTCAATATACTTTGGAGGTATGGGGGACAATTAAGTAGGAGAATAATTATTTAGAACATCACCAATATTCAAACAGTTTGACACCCAGACCAAAGAAAAGAATGTATATTTCAGATAAATAACTATCCACTGATTATAGATTTTTAAGTGCTGCCACCCTCATCATTTCATGCAGACTTGAATTCAAATCATAGCTCTGGTGGCTCATCAGTTTCATAAATTATGGCCTAATTTCCTAGTCTCTAAGCTTCCTTGGTTTTCTCATCTTTAAAACAGACATACTCCCTCCCCTACAGGACTGCTATGAACAGAGTACACATCATATGAAGTCACAGGGTCAACTGATACATGTTAGCTCCAAACAACCTCCAAAAAAGAAGTTACCATCTAAAAGATTAATGAAAGCTGCTACGGATACGGCCAGGATCTTGGCTACTGATCACTTGTCTATTCCCTTCATAAATAAAACCATGAAAATACCAGAAGAATGTGTGAGAGTAAACTTGAATGCATTCTTTTTCTGACATATGTTTTTGTCATCTTTGTTACAAAAAGGCTTGGTCACACAATGTTTTTCTCTAAAAAAAGTCATCCTTTCCCTTTAGGAATTTACAAAGCAAATAATTTTCCATTGTTTTTTATTATGTAATTTGAGTATCATTTAAAACTGCTTGACCTAGAACTGATCAACTTCAAGGCAACTTCTCTGGAATTTAGACAAGTGTTTTTCAAAGTGAGTTCAGAGACAAAAAATTTCAAGAGCTCATACACTAGACTTTAAAAAAAAAAAAAAGACTTCTTTATTTGCATTGATAATTATTATCAGCATAGATTAATGGACTGAACCACCATAGAGCAAGGACTCTGTAACCAGAACTAAGTTTAAAATCTACTTCTGCCTACTACTAGCATTACTAGCAATGTAATCTTGGGCAAATACTGTAACTCCTCTACTCTTTGGATTCCTCATTTACAAAATGAAGATAATTAATAATACCTATGCTTATAGAGGAATAAATGAGTTAATGTTTGTACAAGGTCTAGGATACTGTATCTTTGTAAAAATAAAAATGGCTAGACTTTAAGTTAGCATTTCTCAAACTGTGAACCACAACAAAATCTCAGAGATAATACTCTTTTTCCCCCTAATTTCAATTATAACCCTTTATCCTCTCATAGAAGTATATTATATACAAAATACATAAGAACATATGAGGTAAGGTCTCTGTTGAAAGATAATTAGCCTCTGATATTTATTCTCATCTAAAGTTTATCCTCTGTGATATCATAAATAGCTACTTATAAAAATAACTAAATTACACTAAAAAGATTGCAAGTATTTTTGCAGAGAAGCCAAAACAGATTAATTCCAACTGAAATCCAATTTTTGTGGATTCTTTGTGTCAGTATTGAATGTTCATTCAAGCAACACAAGCTCAGAGAATTAAAAAAAAAATCTTTCAAAGTCGACTATTAGTTTGTTTTGTTTATTTTTTTTATTTTTTTTTAAATGTTTATTCACTTTTGAAAGAAAGTGAGAGAGAGAAAAGCACGAGCAGGGGAGGAGTAGAGAGAGAGGGAGACAGAATCTGAAACAGGCTCCAGGCTCTGAGCCATCAGCACTGAGCCCAAAGTGGGGCTTGAACCCACAAACTGCGTGATCATGACCTGAGCCGAAGTCGGACACTTAACCGACTGAGCCACCCAGATGTCCCTAGTTTGTTTTGTTTAATAGTTTGAAGAGACAGGCCATGCAAAGAGGCATGAAACCTAAAAATATCTATGAATGGTTTTTTGAGTTACACTTAACATGTGTATCTAACATTCTGGAAATTCCAGCACAATAAACAGCACCTTATTTTCAGGCATAAAATGAGCATTAGGTATCCTGGAATCACAACTTTGCTAATCGCAATTATGAACTTCAAGCTCTTCCCGACTCCACTTCCATGTAAACTTGTATCAAGAGAGGACTGACAGTAGCACAAGAACGGCCTACCAAACCGTGCTTCCCCCACTGCCCCCCCATAAAACCTACCACGCTCATTTCACAGGGCTGCTAAAACTAGACCTGGTGTACATGTTTTTCCCTACCTAAAACGAAACATTCAAAATGGATTTTATGTCTTAGATACCCATATTCAACTACCTTGGCAGTGAAGAAGTAACTGAAAGACAATAGGGCTTTCATAAAGTAATCTCATTAAAATTTGCCAAAATTAGTTGACAAATTTTTGCAATAGCTATTCTCTCTTAAACTTTAAGTCCTCTAAGGGTGGGTTGCTCAGTCAGCTAAGCATCTAACTCCTGGTTTCAGCTCAGGTCATGATCTAATGATTTGATGAGCTTAAGCCCCACATCAGGCTCTACCCTATAGTGTAGAGCCTGCTTGGGATTCTCTCTCCCTTTACCCCACTTGTTCTCTCTCAAAATAAATAACTAAACTAAAAAAAATATTAAAAATATAAATAAATAAATAAATAAAATCCTCTAAATGATTTGTCTCACTTGTTAAAAAGTTACTTACTTGTTTAAAAAATTACTTAATGTGGAACGCGTGGGTGGCTAAGTCAGTTAAGTGTCCGACTTTGGCTCAGGTCATGATCTCATAGTTCGTGGATTTGAGCCCAGCGTCGGTCTCTGTGCTAACAGCTCAGAGCCTGGAGCCTGCTTCGGATTCTGTGTCTCACTCTCTCTCTCTCTCTGCCCCTCCCCTGATCACACTCCCTCTCTCTATCTCTCAAAAATAAATAAATGTTAAAAAAAAATTTTTTAATCACTTAATGTGTCATCCTAATGTATTATGTTTTGGTTCCTTCAGCTGGTAATTTATGCATTAAATCTATAAAAACCTTTTCTTATCTCACATTTACCCCTCCCTGCTCCATCTCATGTTTTCAGGGAAAATTAACTCTTGAAGTTAACTTTAACCTATTAAAAACTCTACTTAAAAAGGTTTTGCTTTAGTCAGCATGTATTAATAATGCTTTTCAAGTTAAGAGCTTTCTTTTACATTATGAAAGTACTTGATCATAAACTTAACCCAAGCAGAATGTATATTACATTTAACAAACAAAAGTACATGTATATTCCCCTATCAACAGAGCTGACAAATGATTTTATATTCCACTTTGTTTAAGTATCAATACAAGTTTTTAAAAACTCCCTATCTTGTTTACTGAATATACGTAAAGCAAATTGAGAAAGGTACATTCTAGGTGCTAGAGAGAGACAAGAAATCTGCCTGCAGTGATTTCATCAAAACCCTGTACTAACTTTCTACTTGATAGGATCATCAGACCCTAAGTATTTAGTTCAGCAACACAAATGGCTGGAAACAAAATATTCTGCCTAGACAGGTATATACAAAAACATGCACACATTATAATTTAACCAAGTCCCCCAACTGCTACTCAATGGAGCTCTGGCACAGTATTCAAGAGTAAAAGCTCCCTTCACAGTGGAATAATATTCAGCCATAAAAAAAGAATGAAATCTTGCCTTTTACAACAACGTAGAGTTAAAGGCAGAATACTAAGTGAAATTTAGTCAGTCAGAGAAAAACAAATAAATACTACATGATTTCACTTATACATGAAATTTAAGAAAAAATTTAAAAAGGAAAAACAGAAGAGATAAAGCAAGATACAGATTCTTAATGATAAAGAACTGATGATTACCAGAGAGAAGGTAGGGACGATGGGTGGAATAGGTAAAGAGGATTAAGGGGACACTCGCGATGAGCACTGGGTGATGTATGGAATTGCTGAATCACTGTATTGTACATTTGAAACTAATATAACACTGTATGAAAAACATACTGGAATTAAAATAAGAATTAAAATATATATATATACACACACACACACAAAATAATAAAATAAAAGCTACCGTTAATCCTGAGAAAATGAGGTACCTTTTCCATACACTGTCAAAGTTTCCCCTCAAACATCTATCTCTTCCAGAGGTTTGACAACATGGAGTTAAAGTTAATGCTATGGTCATGATGGTTGGTTATGACAGAAAGAGCGTGAGAGGAAGGACTGATGCCATAAAAAGTTGGTATAGTCACAGGGACACCTTTCAGTTATAAATCATTTTGCCTCTCTATGCTTTGGTTTTCTCACTTGAAAATGAGGATGACAATAAGGAATACATATCTTACTGTGTTGTTTGATGATCAAGACTTCGTAATTTAAAAAGCACTAAAGAAACAAAGTGCTATACAGATATTCATTATCATTATAAGCTGGACCTAGTTATTTTGGCCAGGTAGGTCTTTTAGTAGGTCTAGGGCACTTACACCATAACGTACAATCCTGCATACTGCTGGAAGTCCTGAGGAAAGTAAACCATGAGACGCTAACAACTTCTCCCTGAAGTCAAGTGTCTCGAGCTGCACTGTGCACCAGAGGCCCCCAAGTTCCTCATCCTTTGCCACGAGAGCTCTTGGGTAGAAAAGTCTGACAAATACAGTATTCTTACCATTTTCGTAACATTCTGTATTTCCAGGCACTTTATATTTTAGAGATAGGCAGTTTTGCCCATTAGTTCAAGACTTAAATTTTGAAATTTTAAAAATTTTGTTGGGCGCCTGGGTGGCTCAGTCGGTTAAGCCTCTGACTTCACCTCAGGTCAGATCTCACGTTCGTGGGTTCAAGCCCCACATCTGGCTGTGTGCTGACAGCTAGCTCAGAGCCTGGAGCCTGCTTCCGGTTCTGTGTCTCCTTCTCTCTCTGCCCCTCCCCTGCTCATGCTCTGTCCCTCTCTGTATCAAAAATAAATTAAAAAAAAAAAAACATTAAAAAAAATTTTTTTTTAATTTTGTTAAGAATTTTTAAAAAGCGAACTTTGAAAGAAAAAAGAGTATTTCCCAAAACACCAAGAGTGAAGAAACACTGTGTTATTTAAAAACACTTAAAAGATCCATAAAAGAACAGGAAGAATGAGATCAAAGAAAACTGAAAGAGAACAAAAAATATTGAAAACCAACCCCCTCTAGAGTAACTTCAGTCCCTCCAAGGTTCCAGAAACATGTCTGATGGATGGGCCCAGAGGATATGCTATTAAGACCATTAGCTTTCATCTGTAAACATCTTTCCAAAATGAAATAAAACACTGCCCGTTCCTATTCTTTCACTTATATAATATTCACAAAAAGACAAAACTCAAGTGATGAAGAACAGATCAACAGCTGTCAGGTTTTAGGGTGACAGCTGTGTGATTATAAAAGGATAGCATACGAGGCTTTTTAGAGGTGAAGTGCTCTGCACCCTGTGTGCCAGTGGTTACCCAAATCTATGCATGTGCTGAAATTCATAGACCTGTATGCCAAAGTAAGTCAATTTTACTATATGGTAACTTAAAAACTAAAATACACATATTCCTCCACTTTACAAATGAAAACTTTTAAAAATGTTTTGCCTAGAGGCACCTGGGTGGCTTGGTCGGTTAAGCGTCCGACTCTGGGTTTGTTTTTTTTACCATTTAAAAAATTTTTAAGTCAAATATCCCTTACTTTTTTAATGTTTATTTGTTTTTAAGAAAAAGAAACAGAGCATGGGCAAAGGAGGGGCAAAAAGAGAGAGAGACACAAAATCCAAAGTAGGCTCCAGGCTCCGAGCTGTCAGAGAGCACAATGTGAGGCTCAAACTCATAAACCACAAGATCATGACCTGAGCTGAAATGTTAGCCGGCTGAGCCACCCAGGCACCTCTAAATAAAAAAAATTTTGTTAAGAATTTTTAAAAAGCGAACTTTGAAAGAAAAAAGAGTATTTCCCAAAACACCAAGAGTGAAGAAACACTGTGTTATTTAAAGACACTTAAAAGATCCATAAACACATACCCCATTAAACCCAGCATATCTGTTCTTGAACCTCCTTAGGTAATCAGATCCATGACCCTTCTATTTTTCAGTCCTCTCTTACGTTCCTTCCTACCCCATATTAAGCTCTATTCCACCCATCAGTTCAATCCCTCTCACACCCAAAACTTCAGTTCTCTTGCCCCCATCTTCCTGTCATACCTGCCTGATCAATCCTACTTCCTTAAAGACATCTTCTATCTGGATGTCCTAGGTTCAAAAATTCAAAAAAAACCTGTCCCAAGCTGACCTCATCAACTCTCTCCCAAGACTTGCTGGTCTTTCTACATTCAACATCTCAGTGAATGGCATCAAGATTCACTCAACTGGCCCAGTCCAAAAAACCAGAAGTCACACTTGATTCCAGTTCTCTTTGAAACTCTCACATCAGTCACTAGAACCAGTAAAAAGTCAAAGTGTCAGGAAAACAAGGTCCCTCATCAATGTACGGTTTTAAGTAACACTATTCTACATTACTGAATTCTACCTCCACGTCCCCTCCCCACACCCCCCCCCCCCAGCAAACCTAATGATAACCCTATTCTTCACCTGCAACTCAAACCCTTCCAGAAGGTGTCTACATACCTCCACCCAATTAAATCAGTGCTTCTCAAACTATCTATGGTGGACTTTTGTAAAATACAATAAAAATGAATTACTAGGCAAATGAATTTGTTTAAAAACATACAAAAATATAGTACAATTTATTAGACTCGAATGACAAATTTCTTAGTCAAATGGCTATCAAATTTTCTAAATGCTCATTTATAATTGCTATAGTTATCTAGTGCTGGACCAGAAACAAACAAAAGCACTAAATCAGACCACAACTGACCTATACCACTAACCTGAGATTCCTTCATTTGCACTGATTTGTTCATTGCAACACCAGACAAATATAATACCCTGCAGTGCAGTCTTGACCTGAATCTTAACCGAAATCCAACCTAGATCTTTCTGTCAGAGAATTACTATATTCTTGGCTCACTTTTGTAGTCAAAAGAACATAAACTAACACACCTAGTTCTAACAGGTTTTTCTCTTTGTTCTATATCAAACTCCGCATTAAGGAATAGCTGATCTATAATTTCTCCTTAACCCTGTCATCGCTAATAAATAACCTCTGAAATAATGGAATCCTTTCCTGTATCCATTCTGCCCTCTCAACACATATGAAACCAAGAATGTAGAAAAGTTCCACAAGTTAAGAAAATGTCAAAATGCCTTTATAATCAACAAAATTATTTCCACATAGAAACATTTCCCGATGGATCTAATCTAGAACAAGGAATTATCCTATTTAAGTATCAATACAGCATATACGTACTATGGAATAAGCCTTCTTACATGGAAATGATAATAAGTAACATTAAAGTCACAATTAGCAGACCAGTCCATGATTCATCTTGTGAAGCAAAGCAAATCTTTTATTAATCAGCCATTTCTAATTTTATTTGAGCAATAATGAAAAGAAAACATTGATTATAATGAAATGAGTTAATTAAATAAACAACCATACTTACGTGTTAGATGAAAGATTCCATCACAGGCACTGATATGAGATAAAAAGGCATTTCCCAGGCCTTGCCCATTGTGAGCTCCTTTCACAAGGCCAGCAATATCCACTACATTTAAAAAGGCAGGAATTTTGCTAAAAAAACAAGATGATTTTATCATAAAATAGTACTAAGAAACTGTTATTAACCAAATCGATTTATAAAATAGTTTACATGAAGTAATCCTTTCCCTTCTAAAGCAATGGTTTTTTTTTTATTTTTTTTTTATGTCTTTATTTTATTTTGAGAGAGAGAGGCAGAGCGCGAGCGGGGGAGGGGCAGAGAGAGAGGGAGACACAGAATCTGAATCTGAGCTGTCAGCACAGAGCCCAACGCAGGGCTCAAACCCACAAACCGTGAAATCATGACCTGAGCCAAAGTCAGACACTCAACCAACTGAGCCACCCAGGCGCCCCATAAAACAGTGTTTAGAAGACTCAATAATGATTTGACAAATGAATAAAAAATAAATAAATAAAAAATAATCTTTTGGGGTGCCTGGGTGGCTCAGTCAGTTAAGCATCCAACTTCGGCTCAAGTCATGATCTTGCAGTCCACGGGTTTGAGCCTCGAGTTGGGCTCTGTGCTGACAGCTCAGAGCCTGAAGCCAGCTTCTGATTCTGTGTCCCCTTTCTCTCTCTGCCCCTCCCCCACTCATGCTCTGTCTCACTGTTTCTCAAAGATAAATACATATTAAAAAATATATTTTTTAAATAAATTTTAAAAATAAATAAATAAATAAAAATAAATTTTTAATACTTTAGGACCTTCTTACCTAGGAAAATGAAAAAAAATGACCGTAAAGCAGAATAGATGTTTTTACTGTATCTCTAAAGAACTAAATAAAACTCATATCACTAAGAAACTTAAAAAAAAAGAAAAAAGGCAGAGGTGGCACCTGGGTGGCTCAGTCGGTTAAGCTACTAATTCTTGATTTCAGCTCAGGTCATGATGTTACAGTTGTTGAGATGGAGCTGCACATCGGGCTCTGTGCTGACAGTATGGAGCCTGCTGGGATTCTATGTCTCCCTCTCTCTCTGTCCTTCCCTCGCACATGCATGCACACACACACATACTCTCTCTCTCAAGGTAAATAAACATGAAAAAAATCATAAGGAAGAGAAATTACATTTACAGTACTGTAAAAAACTGTTTTAAATAAGTGGACCTGCCCAGTTCAAACCCATGCTGTTCAAGGGTCAATTGTACTATGAATTATTGTCAATTTTTTTTATTTGCTTGACCACAAAGAGACCAAAATTAGGTTACAGAAAAAATGAAGATGAGTTCCCATTCAATACTTTTTTTTTTAACTTTTTTAATGTTTATCTATTTTTGAGACAGAGAGAGCAAGCATGAGCAGGGGAGGAACAAAGAGAGAGGGAGATACAGAATCTGAAGCAGACTCCAGGCTCTGAACTGTTAGGACAGAGCCCGACGTGGGACTTGAGATCATGACCTGAGCCCAAGTCAGTACTAACTGACTGAGCCACCCAGGCACCCACCTCCACATTCAATCTTATTTCCATTAAGGCATTTAATTAATGTTAACCGACGAAGGGAAAAGGAAATTTTGAGAAATTAATTCCCTCACTGCCTAAAATTTCAACAAATTTGAAGTTCTCTAGAAGCTATCTTATTATTGTTGCTCTCTTCAGGTCACTGAAGAAATTCAGCAATGTCACATGACCACACAGTCTAGCAGTGACAAGGGCCCACATCTAAAGAGTCAGAGTGGAGAGAAAAGGCAGGACAATAGCAACTGGGGCCTGTACAAGGCATCTCGGCAGGAGGGCAATCTCGCAGTAGCTAGGGACCAAACCAGCAGCGTCCAAATCAGCCAACAAGCCAGAGGGGTCAAGAGATTGGCTACATATAAAAGAACTGAACAAATAAGCACATCAATGGGACAACTGGAGAAATCTAAATGGAATCTATGAATCAAATGGTTATACTGTATCAATGTTAATGACCTGGCTGGTGGTTTACTGTGGGAATGTAAGAGAATGTCTGTATTTAGGAAATACAAATTAAAGAATTGAAGTGCAAGGTGGCATCACGTCTGCAACTCACTCTCAAAGGTTCAAAGAAACTTGGGAGAAGGGTACATAAGCTTTCTATGGGTACTTTTGCATCTTTTGTATATTTTGAAATAGTTTAAAAATAAAAAGGTTTTAAAAAGAAAACGGGCTCCTGGGTGGTTCAGCTGGGTAGGCATCTAACTCTTGGTTTTAGCTTAGGTCACAGTTCATGAATTCGAGCCCCATGTTGGGTTGTCTCTCTCTCTCTCTCTCTCTGCCCTGCTTCCACCCACACAGGTCTCTCACAATTCGTGAGTTCAAGCCCCACGTTGGGCGCTCTCTCACTCTTTTTCTCTCTGCCCCTCCCCCACTCACACAGGCATTCTCTCTCAAAACAAATAAACAAACCTAAAAAAAAACCATTTAAAAAGAAAACAGAAGTCAGTTTGAGAAGCAAATTTCAGGAATAAAATTTGACCTGCCCAGTGACTCTGACATGCTGTAACCAACTAACACATGAATGAATACATGAGTGAATAAATGAAGACAAGAAAGCTCTTCCTCACAGAGGAATGCCAATAAATGATAACAAATGGATGGAATTTTAAAATCATCATATGGCAATCATCAGTATTAATAATTCATTTAAAAATTAAGTGTATGCTCAAACTAATGGATGAAAGTAGAAAAAATGAATAAATTTGGTATATATTTTACGATTAGAACTCATATAAGAAGTGCTTATAGAGTAGATTTAGGGGTGAGGAAAGAGAGAAATCAAGGATAAATCTTGGACTTCGACTTAAGCAACTGGGGAAATAGTAGTGCTATTCACTGAAATATGAAAGTTTTAAAGAACAAACTTGGCACAAGGCAGGATGAAAATCAAGAGGTCCATTTTGGACATGTCAAGTCTGAGGCACTTATGTAGTCATCTAGGTGTCAATATCACAAAGGCAAGTTCAGGAATAGAGACAGAAACTTAGGATTTATCACCGCATCTAAAACAGTGAGAAACTAAAGGCAAGCTAAATTCTCCATAAGAGGGAAATAAACTGTGCACATTCAGGAAATACAGTATTAAACAAAGTTATTATATTAGAAATTATTATTTAAGTCTGAATTTTTAATATAGAAAAATATTAGTAATATCCCAAGTAAAATACTATTCTATTTTTCTAAGTATGTGTGTATACTTTCAAGGAAAAGTATGGAGGGATATACCTCCAGAGCATTTACATCTGTGATCTCAAAGTAGAAGTATAGGTGATTTCTACTTTTCTCTTTACACATGTCCATACTATCTGAACTTCCTACAATGAAACTGTAGTACCTTATTTTTTTCTAATTAAAGATATAATACAGGCTTGTTAGAAGAACCTCAAACAATATAGATGAGAAAGCAAAAATCACCTAAAAACTCCACTACCCAAAGATAACCATCAAACAGCTTCATATATTTTCCTATGAATATATATGTACACATATAATTTTATATGAAAAGAAACATAGTATACAGGCTACTTACTCCCTCTACTCCCCAGAAAAAAAGTAACTTCAATGTTAACAGCCAGACATATTCTTCCTCACCTTCCTCTATGGCCTGCATTTTTATAATCACCCTGCATTTTTATAATACGCTACATAAATTCTGAAGAAAAAAAACTTCTAAATAATTTTATTTATTTTAAAGTAAACTCTATACCACACATGTGGCTCAAACTCACAACCCAGAGATCAGAAGATGCATGTTCTGGCAACCAAGCCACCCAGGCATCCCATATATGATTTTAAATATATCACTCACATATATTTACTGAGTGTACACAGGACCACCAAATCAGTAACAGCACAAAGATCTCTTACCTTGCTGGTTTGTGGTACTGGCAAAGAAAGTCAAACCTTTCATCTGGCACAGGTACTCTGCTCTCATTAGGATCAATAGTGCAGAACGGGAAGTTTTCTGCGGAAGCCTGACTATTGGTTAACACGTTGAAGAAGGTGGATTTCCTATAAACAAAAAGAATTTTGATCAATTCTTAGGCTAACACTGAGGAAAATGTATCTCCTCCTCATTTCAGTGCTCAGTAAGAAGCATGATAATTATAAAACCAATCTGGGAAGGGAAGGTAGAGAATAACAGAAATGAATGAACTTTACTTATAAATGAATTTTTTTTTTTACTAACAGAAAAGAATGAAATCTACAACACTGAAACTCATGATTTACAATTAGGTTATGTTCCTATCTCAGTCTATTTGAAATTTGAAAAGCATTTTCCCAAAGAATCTTTGTTATAAGTGATAGCTAGTCTCACATACTATGAAATCTATTTTATTCCTAAAGTACTTAGCACCGGTATCACGTCATGTGTATCTAACAATCTTCTCTAGCATAAATGTAGAGGGATGTGCGCCTGGCTAGGTCAGTCACTTCCCAAGCATTCTGCTTAGTGTCTAATAGGAAATAGGAAACTGGAGCTCAGACTCCCTTCTAATTGTTAGTAATAAAGATTACTGTTAAGTCTAGAGTTATGAATTGTGAATTATGAAGTCAAAATGTAAGTTTTTTCAAGGTATAACAAATCAAGAAAAAAACTATTCATAATAAATAGTTACTTGTGCTCTAATTATCAAATTCTTATCAAGTAATACATGCTCAGAGAATGTCAACTCCTATTAACATCAACTGCATTTCTAAAATTTCTAAAATATGATAATCACAGAGTCAAAAATTAGAAAATAAAATTGATCTACTCCGTACTATTTTCCAATTCCATTACTAATATGGACAGCAGAGAATTCAGTGTAGTGAATTTTCTTGCTCCAGAAGCAGGACGATAGCACAGATAAAAATTTAAAATAAAAATTACCATTACAAATAATTTTTTTAAACTGGAGGAACTGAGGAAGTAACTAAGGATTATGTTGTTATTGTAAAGCTAGTACTTTCCTTCAAAGAGACTTGGAGGACTTGAAGAACATGACCAATTTTCTGAGATATTTCAGAAATATCTCAGTATATTTCTCCCAATAGGGAAAACTCTAAAATGTGCTGAAATAAATGGTGACATAAACTGACCCACGCCCTTTAGCTTATCCCCTCCCCACAAAAAAATAAATTGGTTGCCAGAATCACCTATAAGTCCTATTTATGTAGAATTTAACCAAAACATTTTATTCCTTCAATGAAAATATTACAAAACAATGTTACAATCAAAGTACTTAAAGTAAAATATAAATATATTAATTAATACATACACTTATAGAACATGTGTGCCTTTGGGGGGGTACAATTCTATTTTTTTATTATAGTTTAAAAATTGCTCATTGCTATTACCACAGTCATAGTAATTTCAATACAAAAAGGCCAGAGATAAGGCACCTGGGTGGCTCAGTTGGGTAAGCATCTGACTTCGGCTTGGGTCATGGTCTCACAGTTCGTGAGTTCTAGCCCTGCATTGGGCGCTGGGCTGACAGCTTGGAGCCTGAAGCCGCCTTCGGATTCTGTGTCTCCCTCTCTCTCTGCCCCTCCCCTGTTCATGTTCTGTCTCTCTGTCCCTCAAAAATAAATGTTAAAAAAAATTTTTTTTGAAGGCCAGAGAGGATTTATGGAGTTATTTTCATATTTATGGCTATCATTAAGATAGTATTTTGGGGACACCTGGATGGCTCAGTCAGATAAGCATCTGACTCTGGCTCAGGTCATGATCTCACAGTTCATGAGTTCAAAGACCACATTGTGATTCTCTCTCTCCACCTCCCCCACTTGCTGGCGTACTCTCTCTTTAAAAACAAATAAACTTTTTAAAAAAGATAGTATTTTTGACTGCCCACCTTAACAAAACTGTTTTATACTAAGACAAAAAACAATTATCCCTTAAAACATACAAAAAAACATAGCAAAAGAAAGTCCCATTATCTCTTAGGCTGAAAAAATTCTTACATACAGCCAAACTAAACTTGGAAGACAAACCTCCACTTACACAAAATGTCTCATCTTGGCCATCGATTTTAAATTTCATAAAGTCTAGGTCATTTGTAACTTCCAAGAATTTTATAAATACAAAAAAGTACAATAAAATAAGGAACCAGAAAAAGGAAAATTTTCTAAGGATTATTACTACAGGCTTCAGTGACAACTTAACACATTTTGATCCATTCAAATCTATTAAAAGAGAGCCTTGCAAAAGCAAAGAATTTAAAAGCTTTGTCCTCATCTAGAGTGTTAAAGCCCATAAGTCTTTTGTGAAATAAGGATTTTACACACACACACACACACACACACACATTTAGATTCCTTAAGGTTATTATTAAAGCTTCAAAATAAGAGAAAGATTCAATATAGTTAAGACTCTTATACAAGAATGGTGTTACATAAATATTATTTCAGCAACGATAGCATTAAAAAGTAAAAAAAGGGTCTGGTCTTACTGAGGGCCCCCCTCCATTTAGGACTTAAATATTGTGAAATTACATAGATTATAGTAATAAGTAAATCTGATGTTTTATCTAAAACCATATGCAAAATTACAATACGTACTGGGAAGTCAGGATGCCAATGCAAATTCCCACAGCATTCTGAATTAAGGGTTTATAAAACACACATCCAAAACATGGAAAAAAGTAGAATGTTCTTTCACTAAACTGTTAAAAAGTATCTATCTGATAGGTAACAGAAATAAACACAGCTGACAGAAATGGATGCCGAAATATGTATACATGGGTTAGTATAACCACATATGTTCATAACTCTATGAGGTGAGAGGGCCTAGAAGCAGTAACACCTCAGCAGCAAAAATCATACACAGAGCCAAATCTTAGTTTCTAAATACCACTCTCCAATAACAGAAGCCAGGCCTCCCTGGAGACAAGGCTGGGATAGGAAAAATATAATAGCCTGAAACATAGTATAGTGTCGAAGCAACGGTTAAAAAACAAAACAAAAGCAAAGATGGGGGTACATCAAAAAGACACAGGAGGCAACCTGAAAGAATTCCCAATGGTCAAAGCTAGAAAAAATTGAGAAACAAAATAAATACCGAGGATACTGAATTATAACCCAAAGAATAAGACAAATTTCAGTGAGTCCAAATAGAACTACATAAATGTTCAAATAAATAACTAAATATGGAGAAAAGACCAATCTTCCTTACAGATTTCAAATAATAACATAAAAGGAACAAAGGAAGTAGAAAATCACCATTAGAACACCATACTAATAACTGCTGCAGGCAAAATCCACTGAGGAATAATAAAGTTTAGTCAGGAAAACTGTAAAGAGAAACAGGATATTTGAATAGCCTCAAAATATCTTTCCTCTATAATACTAATTAATTACTATGGGTGGTTTTCACAAATGTCCATAAATTTTTTGATACTCCTTCCTTTTAGAGGTGGAGCTTCACTCCCTTCTCCTTGAGTGTGAGTCAGACTTAGTGACGTGCTTCTACTTCATAGAGTATGGAAAGTAAAAAAGGATACTTTTACAATGAAGAAATCTGGCAGATACCATCTTAACCAATGATCAAGGTTAATATCACCAGTAATAAATTGTGTTGATAACATATCCCCCTAAATATGATGCTATGAGAAGACACTCACCTCCATGGTATTCTTTCCAAAAGTCCAAATATACTTCTGTTATCAAAATATTTTACAAAATTAAATTAAAGCTACAATATTAAAAACAGTGTGGGGGCGCCTGGGTGGCTCACTTGGTTAAGCCTCCGACTTCGGCTCAGGTCATGATCTCACGTTTGTGGGTTCGAGCCCCACGTCAGGCTCTGCTAACAGCTCAGAGCCTGGAGCCTGCTCCCGGTTCTGTGTCTCCTCTCTCTGCCCCTCCGCCTCTCATGCTCTGTCTCTCTCTCTATCAAAAATAAATAAAACTTAAAAAAAATTTAAAAAAATAAATAAATAAAAATAAAAAAATAAAAACAGTGTGGAACTAACATAAAGATAGACACAGAGACCAGTGGAATAGTATAGAGAGCTCAGAAACAAACCTTCACATATATGGTTGAATGATCTTCAACAAGGGTGCCAAGACCACAAAATGGGGGAAAAAACTATCTCTTCAACAAATGATATTGAGAAAGCTGGACAGCCACATGCAAAACTAAATAAAATTTTCTGTGACCTTTAAAAGACCTGTACTAGAAAAAAGGACATTAGTGGGAAACCTGGTGAAATCCGAATAAAATCTACAGTTAATAGTAAATAAATAAACAAGCAAAAAAAAAAAAATCTACCTGAAATTACATGGCAACACAACAACAAGAGACCAGAATTCTGAAAAAGAAACACTGAAAATTAAGATTTCAAAGAAAGCCATCTATCAAGTACTGTTAAGGGATGCAATTACTGCCGAAATAGTAACAGGAAACAATGAAAAGGAGAGCAGACTTGTCATGTAAAAGATTATTCAAAACACATTAAAAAGAGAAAACAAATGGGGGCATCTGGGTGGTTCAGTCAGTTAAGCGTCTGACTTCAGCTCAGTCCATGATCTCACAATCCACTACGCTGACAGCTCAGAGCCTGGAGCGTGCTTTGGATTCTGTGTGTGTGTGTGTGTGTGTGTGTGTGTCTCTATCTGCCCCTCCCGTGCTTGCACTCTCTCCCTCTCTCTCTTAAAAATAAACATTTTGATTGTTTCCTTTGCCTTGCAGAAGCTTTTTATCTTGATGAGGTCCCAAGAGTTCAGTTTTACTTTCATTTCCCTTGCCTTTGGGGATGTGTCAAGTAGGAGATTGCTGCGGTGGAGGTCCAGGAGGTTTTTTCCTACTTTCTCCTTGAGGATTTTGATGGTTTCCCGTCTCACATTCAGGTCCTTCAGCCATTCTGAGTTAAATTTTGTGTATGGTGTAAGAAAGTGGTCTAGTTTCATTCTTCTGCATGTTGCTGTCCAATTCTCCCGGCACCACCTGCTAAAGAGGCAGTCTTTTTTCCATCGCATACTCTTTCCTACTTTGTCAAAAATTAATTGGCCGTACATTTGTGGGCCCAGTTCTGGGTTCTCTATTCTATTCCATTGGTCTATGTGTCTGTTTTTGTGCCAATCCCATACTGTCTTGATGATGACAGCTTTGTAGTAGAGGCTAAAGTCTGGGATTGTGATGTCTCCCATTTTGGTTTTCTTCCTCAATATTACTTTGGTTATTCAGGGTCTTTCATGGTTCCATACGAATTTGAGGATAGCTTGTTCTAGCTTTGAGAAGAACGCTGGTGCAATTTTGATGGGGATTGCATTGAATGTGTAGATTGCTTTGGGTAGTAACCAACGGAATGGGAAAAGATAGTTGCAAATGACATATCAGATAAAGGGCTAGTATCTAAAATCTACAAGGAACTCACCAAACTTCACACCCACAAAACAAATAAGCCAGTGAAGAAATGGGCAGAAGGCATGAACAGACACTTCTCCAAAGAGGACATCCAGATGGCCTACAGGCACATGAAACGATGCTCAACATCACTCATCATCAGGGAAACACAAATCAAAACCACACTGAGATACCACCTCACACCAGTCAGAGTGGCTAAAATGAACAAATCAAGAGACTATAGATGCTGGCGAGGGT